>JAKTRX010000010.1:0-166203 GCA_030579915.1 Starmerella bombi
ATAGCCAAACCTGATTCCTAATCCCAATAGTGTCCACTCCTCTAAGCGAATTGCTAGCAAATTCAGCTGAGGTTTTCGTCAATCCTGGTATGGCACTGGGCAATTTTGTTTTCTTCGGTATTCTGGCCTTCTTTGATTTGTTTTTTTACCCATACTAAGAGCAAGTTCGCGCCAAAGTAACGCTGGTTACTACTACATAAGAGACTCTTGGTCTGTTTTTTTTTCTTTTTTTTTTGTTTTTTGTTGTTTTGTTGACTTTTCTTTTTTTTTTGTCTTTTTTTCTTTTTTTTGGGCTCGTCTTCATGCCTATTCTAAAGGCAAGCGTGCGGCTGAAATACGCAACACTACTATATAACCAACAAATTGTTATTGGCTTGTTTGTCGAGTATAGCGGCTCCGACCCCTGTTACTACTCGGGCATGCATGGAGATAAATATCATCCAATGAATGCTAGCGTATAACCTGGGGGTATGAACCATCTCGTTCCCGCTGTTATCCCTGGGGATTGAGCGTGGATTTTCACCTTTTTTTCCGAAGAAGTGGTGTGGTGAATGTGTGTACATTTCCTCCGGTCTATCTCCTTATATACTTCAGGGGCACATCCAAAATAGGAAATGGTGGGGTTAGGTCACGTATCATTATTGTCTCATTCATGCATCCGTCCGTCATAGGGGTGTAGCCAGGTTGCACGCGCTAAAAATACAATCTCCAAAAGTAGTAATCTCCAAAATTAGCCGAAGATATTTCTATTGGGAGAAGGTTAAAACATTGTAGAGTTAGTGGGATATAGATATACACGAATATATGTATTTTGAAGAATTGTGAAGGATATAGGCATGATGGCTGTATACTGGTGTGTGTGTACGGGTGTAGGCTATTCTACGTGCATGTGTGTGTGGGCAGGAGGGTTTCCACCTGACATGTTTAGTTTGCATGCCCTCTGTATATACGCTTAAATTTTCATAAGGGGTGGGCATTTACAGTTCAATCTATGAGGGGTTAGACGTGTGATTCCATGATGAAGTGAGGATGCTGTTGTAGGACCAACCGGCTTAGACGTGAGAAGTGCTATATAAAAGGTATTTAGGAATGGCCCATGGTTTCATCGCATGACATATGCTACTTGATTAGAGGTTTAAAATCAGCACCAGGGATACTGAGGTCACGCCGTCCACCAAGATAAGGGGTCATGATACTTCATGGTTAAGTGCTATAGCGATAAGATCCTGTTCTCACTCTGCGAGTAACTGCTCCAGCAAAGAAGACAAAAGAGTGATATTTCCTGCCATAAATTAGATGTCACAATTTGTATCCAAAACAGGACTGTGTTGGACTAAGAACTGGTTCTTTATCGTCATAAGTGCATTTCTGTGGTCTGCTTCTGAAGAAAGTTATTGGCCTTGCGTATCTTAACTACAAACACGAAATATTTCGTTCAATGAAAGGGAATAACGTTTTGGATGTTGTTCCGCAGAAGTGATGTGATTCGCTAGTACCTTTAAGGTCGTTGCCATTGGTGGCCTATCTTCGGATCTAGTTCTGTTGAATATTTATAAAGTAAAAATGAATGAGCAATTTATAATGAACTCGGCAAGAAGACTCATAAAGTTCATAGTGAGTAAAGAGTAAATAGCACGACTGTCTACTAAAAACAAAGCAATTGCAAATATGTAAATCTTAGTATAATGTATGAAAACTGACCAATGTTAGACATAAATTCAAATATAATATTTGTATTTGATGATAATTTTAATAAATTATATTATAAATTATATTTATATATAATTAAGTACATATAAAAAATTAAATCTTTTATATATAATTTTTTAGCTAGAATCTCTATCTACTTTCGACACTTTTGAGCAGCGCACTTCTGCACAATTATACCTGCCTAACTACCGAATTGACTTGCCCTCAATTATACCTTGGTTTACCGGACCTTGCACTATGAGCATTGCATCAAACTCCCACTTATGTACTTCCGGTAGCAGTACACATATAATGGATATAGTGCAGACGGAACGAATATTGAATCAAAGATATATGTTGAGTATGTTAATGTAAGGACTCTATTGAAAGGTATGTAGATGTTACAATAGGATGGTAGCATATTTAAGAAGAATAGGTCAAGTTGCACTAGTTACATACCAAATATTACTCCAACAATAGTAAGTAACTATCGTAGTAATGACTCTAGTTGGCCAGAATATTACGGGGTGCCCTTTCATCATTCATTTAAGTACTGTTAACAGTATGTCAAATTCTTGAGTGCTTTGTTGTGCATTGGATCCACATTCTTTACGTGCTCCAACAAATAGCTTCACTACCTGATCTATACGATACTTGGACTACACAGCTCCTAGCACTCAATCTATTGTTGTTCACCTACTGTTGTGTCGCAGTGCCACTTCCTGACATAGTCGATCAGGTGGCATAGTATAGACAAAATTGGATATTTACGATTAAATAGTATTTTCATTAGTTCACTCCAAGCCGGGCTCAACGTCGTCCCACCAGTCCTTGCCTTCGCGGGTGGCCTTAATGATGCCCTTGCGGATCACGAAGTCACCGAACGGCTCGCCCTCGGTACGCTCCAGCGCCCAGGCCTTGAACATGGGCTTGAGCGTGTCCAGGATCTCGTCCTCCTTCAAGGAGGAGCGGTAGAGCTTGTTCAGACGCTGGCCGACGTGGCCACCACCCAGCATGAGGTTGTAGGCGCCGTAGGCTTTTCCAACCAAGGCGACCTCAGCCAACCAGGGCCGGGCACAGCCGTTGGGGCAGCCGGTCATACGCATGACCACGCTGTCGTGGCGCAGGCCGTACTCTTCCAGAGCCTGCTCCAGCTTGGTGACCAGCACCGGCAGGTACCGCTCACTCTCGGCCATGGCCAGACCGCATGTGGGGAAGGCGACGCAGGCAGCCGAGCTGAGTCGCAGGCCGCTGAACGCGAGGTTGTCGAGCTTGTACTGCTTGAGGACGTCGTCGATCTCGGGCTTGAGCTGGTCGCTGATGCCAGCCACAACAATGTGCTGGTTGGCAGTCAGGCGGAACTCACCGCCGTGCTTCTCCATGAGGTGCGCGATGGCACGGAAGCCGCTGCGGTGCTGCAGCTCAGGCGTGTCTTCAACACGGCCGTTCTCCACGAACGTGGTGAAGTGGTTCGCTCCGGTCTCGTCTCGGACCCAGCCGTAGGTGTCCACGTTGGTCTTGAAGGGAGCATGCTCGCGGGCCGGCTCGAGCGAGTAGCCCAGGTACTTCTCGACCTCCTGCTTGAAGCCCTCCACGGTCATGTCGTCGATGGTGTACTTCATACGGGCGTGCTTGCGGTTCTGGCGGTCGCCGTTGTCGCGCTGCACCAGCATGATCTTCTCGCACACATCCACAATCTTCTCCTTGGGGCAGTAGCCGATCAGCGAGCCCGTGCGCGGGTAGGTCTTGCGGTTGTTGTGGGTGGTTCCCATACCACCGCCAACCAGCACGTTGAATCCGAGCACGGCGTTGTTCTCTACGATCGCAATCAGGCCAATGTCGTGGCCGTACACGTCCACGTCGTTGTACGGAGGGACGGCGATGTTGATCTTGAACTTACGCGGCAGGTACAGGTTCTTGTACAGCGGCTCCTCGTCGGGCATGCCCTCAGCCAGCACGGGCGGGCTCTGGGCAACCAGGTGCTTGCTGGCCTTCTTGGTGGGGCCCTCGGTACGAGTGTTGACGGCCTTCTGGTAGTCTGGGCCATCGCTGGGGTCCGATCCCTCGAGCCAGATCTCGTAGTAGGCGGTCGTGCGAGGCAGCAGGTGCTCACTGAGCTTCTTGCCGAAGTTGGCGACCTCCTCGTGCACGGCAGCGGACTGGACGCTGGCACTGGTGACGACGTTACGGTCCACGTCACCACAGGCGGCCACGGTGTCCATGAGCACCGAGTTCATGCCACGGATGGCAGGCTTCAGGTCCTCCTTGATCACACCGTGCAGCTGGAACGTGGCACGCGTGGTGATCTTGAACGTGCCGTTGCCGCGCTCGTCACTCAGCCTGTCGATCATGAGCCACTGCTTCGGGTTGGCACGGCATCCCGGCAGACGCACGCGCACCATGAACGCATACGCAGGCTCGAGGCCCTGCTGCTTGCGCTCCTCGCGAATGTCACGGTCGTCCTGCATGTAGATACCGTGGAACTTCGTGAGCTGCTGGTTGACGGCGTTCACCGACCCGGTGCTGGTGTCCACGAGCTCCTCGGCAATGTTACCGCGGAGGTAGTTGGAGTCGCGCTTCATGTCCTCGTTGGTCAAGGGCGGAGGCTCGTCACCTCCGTCCACCTGGTCCACGCCCAGAGCCACCCACAGGGCCTGCTCGAACGCATTGTAGCCGGTCGACCAGCCGTCAGCGTCCTGATCGTCACCCAGATGCAGAGGAACAAGCTCCTGGCTGCCGAGCACGGCCAGCCGCTTGGAGAGGTCCTGCGACGGCTTGTTGTAGTAGTGCTTGTCCTGCTTGCGCGGCCAGTACTGCGAGTCGCCCATACCGAACACGGCAGTGTGCACGGATCCGAAATCGGTGGTCGACTGCTTGAGCTGCTCCCACAGCTGTCTGCCGTTCTGAGGGAACTCACCCTGGCCAGCGGTGGACGTCACGAACACGATGTTCTGCTCGTTGGCCAGATCGTCGGCCTCGTAGTCGTCGAAGGGACCCACGCGGGACTTCAGGCCACGTGCGGCAGCCCGTCTCGCCAGACGCTTGCCGACGCTCTCAGCCTGGCCACCGTCACTGGCGAACAGCACAAGCACGGGAGGCCCGCTGAGACCGTCCAGAAGCTTGGCGTAGCTCTCCTCGGCCTTCTGCTTCTGCTGGCTGCGTGCGGTGGCTGCAGCGCCCTGTGCCAGAGTGCGAGCCAGCTGGGGCTGCTGGGCCGCAAGCATGCTCAGCTTCTGGTCGCGGCTCAGGAAGTCCTTCAGGCTCTGCTTCAGCACGTAGCTGTCGAGCTGGATGTCGCTGCCGTTGTAGCGGTACAGCGGCCAGAAGCCAGACTCCACGGCTGCCTTGGTGCGCTTCAGTGTGGCCAGGGCGTCGTCTCCCTCGGCCTTGGGCAGGTATGCCACCACGACAGCGGGTCCGTTGAAGGCCTGGGCCTCGAGCAGGGCCTGCAGCAGCTGGGTGTAGCTGGAGTACACGGCGACGGAGGCCGCGTAGACGTTGCCGAAGTTCATGGCGTACAGCCCAATGTCCTTCTTGGACGAGGCGTGGGCCGCAGACTCGACCACCAGCATCTTGACGTTCTTGCCGCTGGCCAGGACGTGGTGGACACCGCTCATGCCCACGTCGAAGGCCCAGCTGTCGCTGCCCACGATCCACTCCTGGGCACCGAACTCGGTCTTCAGCACGGGATCGGACAGCTTCGCGACCAGCGCAGGGTTCTTGGGGTCCAGCGTCCACTGACTGAGGGTCGCAGACTCCTCTGCCGGGCGCTGCTGGTGCTTGATCTGCTCGGCGACCTCGGCCACCAGTTTCTGGCGACGCTCCTCGGCGGCCAGGAACTGGCCATATGCATACTCGGGGGCGTGCTGGCCGTCACTGCTGGTCTGCTCGTTGAGCACCCGCAGCTCGGGGAACAGCTGCTTCAGCACGTTGGTATAAACGCTGTCCTGCTTCTGGGCCTCGAGTGCGGCAGCAGCGCGGAACCCGTCGCTGCCGTCCTTGCCACGAGGGGCCAACTCCTCACCGAGAAGCTCGCCCTTGCCGCTGGCAGTGAACCACGCAGTGATATCAGCGTCCTCGCCAACATTACCAAGTCGGTACGACTTGATGGCAGAGAAGCGGCTGAGGTGGGCGTTGTCGGCACCGAAAAGGTCCTGGAAAAGAGGAAGCAGAGGCGTGGCCTGCGGGCTGACCTGCTCAACCACTGCGAGTTCGGTGACTGAAGCGGGAAGTGCGTCCAGCAGCTTGTTGGCGTCGAACGGGTTGAGCACGCGCACGCTGAGCACGCCAACGTCGGCCTGCGCAGCCAGCTGCGATACTGCATCAACGGCACCGAACACAGCCACCGCGCGGGTGGCCTGCGAGGGTCCACGGTACTCGTACTGCTCCAGGCCCTGAGCAGCCACCTTGAGCGCGGTACTCACGGCCTCGGTGGCATCAATGGTGCTTGCACCCTCAGCAGAGACCTCAGTGGAGCCGTTGGTGGCAATTGCTGCGGCAACGAGCTCTGGGGTCCACTGGAATGGCACGGTGCGGGTGATATTAGCGAAGAAATGCACGACGGGACGCTTGGTGAGGCGCGCCACGAGGTCAGCAGCAACAGCCACGGTCTGGGCGTCCTCAGGGCCGAAGCTCTGGAGCACCACGATCTTGGACTGGCGGATGGCAGCGATTGGCGCGAAGTCGTCGTCCACAGTGACGTTCAGCACGGCTGGCGTAGAGGCCAGTGGCGCCAAATGGCCCAGCCCACGGAACAGGTCGGTGGCAGTACCGATGAACGCAAGAGGGGCTGCCTCGCCAGACTCGCCATTGGAAGTAGCCGTGGCACTGGCGGATTCAGCAGCAGCAACAAGCAGGGACAGGGGATCAGGGTGGTATGCGGGAGCCTTAACAAGCACCGACCCCAAAGCAGCAATCACCTGTTCGACAGCATCAAGTGAGCTGGTTACTTGGGTCTGCGTTGTCGCCATAGTTAGTCGTGATGAAGGTAACTTTTTCCGGATTCCAGCCTATTATGCAGGCGGTATTAACTGGGCGTGATAGGTGTGATTACACGTGATTGGGTTTAGAGTCATGGCCTTAACCCGCATGCAAGCGGTTGGAGTGGGGATCGTAGACAAGTAGTAGACGAGTTGTAGACGAGTTGTAGATAAGTTGTAGACGAGTTGTAGACAAGTCGTAATTATATATCTAGCACTTGTGACTATGAAGCTTAGCCCATGCGATCATAGTTCGGTTTGTCGCTGTCTCATCTAGACCCAGTTCGGTTTAGATCGCACGTCTATCTCGCATGCGTGTGTCTTGTATCTCTCTGCACTTATATCGCATCTCTGCATCTTATCTCTATGTTATCTCTAGTTATCTCTATCTCTACATACGAACATACAGCATCAACGTATCTCACGCCGAAGCATGAATGTTGGAGCATCTTATAGCCCGTCCACATTTCTGTCTAGCGCTTTAGTGCTCCGTCACTCTCGACTAGCAGATAGAGGCCTGCACCGTGGGTACCAGTTGCCTGCCTACAATAAGCTGTCTTAGAACAATGGTGAAATAATTTGTCAGCTGCAGGCTTTTATACCCCCGGCAGGCGGCGCGGATAGCGGAAAACTCCCCAAACGGCGCGTATTTTGGGTCGAAAAACACATTTTGTTGCTCGCACGTAAATATTCTGCCCGGTGGCAGTCCGTCCGGCGCGAACCGTCGCGTGCCGGGCTCGGCCAATCACGTATGGGCAGATTTGCTGACTCCAACCCTGCCCTGCTTACTGGCAAGCCCAGCTCCACTCACCAAACCAAGTAGAAATGCTGAGGATTCAGAGGCAGACGCTGCAGGCCAGGCGGCTTCAGC
Organism: Starmerella bombi; assembly: GCA_030579915.1. Classification (NCBI taxonomy): domain Eukaryota; kingdom Fungi; phylum Ascomycota; class Dipodascomycetes; order Dipodascales; family Trichomonascaceae; genus Starmerella; species Starmerella bombi. The sequence continues at coordinate 7,540 of JAKTRX010000010.1, forward strand.
GGGCGTTTTCCGGGTCCATTGCACCCCGCAAGGAAGTAACACTCAACATCGATGGGCGCGATGTCACAATCGACGCGCGCGCGGCCCTCATCCAGGCCATCGAGAAGGCCGGCGTCCAGGTGCCCCGCTACTGCTACCACGAGCGCCTGGCTGTGGCCGGCAACTGCCGTATGTGTCTGGTTGACGTCGAGAACGCCAGGAAGCCTGTGGCCAGCTGCAGCTTCCCCGTCAGCAACGGCATGGTCGTGCACACCCGCAGCGAGAAGGCCAAGCAGTACCAGGAGGCCGTCACCGAGATGATTCTCGGAAACCACCCGTTGGACTGTCCTGTCTGCGACCAGGGCGGTGAGTGCGACCTGCAGGACCAGACTCTGCGGTACGGCAGCGACCGTGGCCGGTTCCATGAGATCGCCGGCAAACGGGCCACCGAGGACAAGAACATCGGCCCGCTTGTCAAGACCAGCATGAACCGATGCATCCAGTGCACGCGTTGCGTGCGGTTCACCAACGAGATCGCTGGCGCGCCCGAGCTCGGCACCTCTGGCCGTGGCAACGAGATGCAGATCGGCACCTACCTCGAGCGCAACCTGCGCAGCGAGCTGAGCGGCAACATCATCGATCTGTGTCCGGTCGGTGCGCTCACCTCCAAGCCGTACGCCTTCAAGGCCCGTCCCTGGGAGCTGAAGAAGACCGAGACCATAGACGTGCAGGACGCCATGGGCAGCAACATTCGCGTGGATTCGCGTGGCCAGAGCGTGCTGCGCGTGCTCCCGCGTGTCAACGACGAGGTCAACGAGGAGTGGATCTCCGACAAGACGCGCTTCGCCGTCGACGGCCTCAACACCCAAAGGCTCACCCAGCCGCTGGTCAGAGTGGGTGACCAGTTCCGGCCCAGCAACTGGGAGGACGCGCTTCTGCTGATCCAGAAGAAGGTCAGCGAGGCCAAGCTGGCTGCACACGAGTTCAAGGCCGTTGCCGGTGACCTGGTCGACGTCGAGAGCGCTGTGGCCCTCAAGGACCTGGCCAACCGCCTGAACAGCGAGAACCTGACGCACGACTTCCGCAACGGCGACCAGCCACTGCCTACCGGCGTCGATCTGCGTGCCTCGTACCTGTTCAACTCTGGTTTCGCTGCCGTGGAGAAGGCCGACGCCGTGCTGCTCGTAGGCACCAACCCCAGGCTGGAGGCTGCGGTGTTGAACGCCCGCATTCGCCAGCGCTGGCTCAACTCCGATCTGCAGGTCGGGCTTGTGGGCGAGCCCTTCGACTCCACCTTCGAGTACTCGCACCTGAAGTCCGTGGAGGACGCTTTCTCGGGCGAGTTCGGCAAGGTCCTGGCCAGCGCCAAGAACCCAATGATCATTGTGGGTGCCCACGTCGCGGAGTCTTACCCCGAGATCCTCCAGAAGGTGGGCGAGTTCGCTGCCAGTCATAGCAACGTCGTGAACGACCAGTGGCACGGCGTGAACGTCCTGCAGCGGGCCGCGAGCCGTGCGGGACTCTACGATATCGGCTTCGCGGTGCCCTCAGCCGAGGTTGCTGCCACCAAGCCCAAGGTCGTGTACCTGCTGGGTGCCGACGAGCATACGCAGGTGCCCACGGACGCGTTTGTGATCTACCAGGGCCACCACGGTGACGTGGGTGCACCCCTGGCGGACGTCATTCTGCCCGGTGCTGCGTACACCGAAAAGAGCTCCACTTATATCAACAGCGAGGGCCGTGCCCAGCAGACGCGGGCCGCTGTCGGACCGCCTGGTGGTGCCCGCGAGGACTGGAAGGTGCTGAAGGCCGTGAGTGACGTTTTGGGCGTGCCCTTGCCATACGAGAGCGACCTGGAGGTGCAGAGCCGACTGGCGGAGATCGCACCTAATTTGCTCAGCCACGACGTCCTCGAGCGCACCGAGCTTGCCCACCTGGCTGCTGCCAACCTGGCCCGTCATGCCGCGAAGCTCGGTCTGCAGCCCGACTTGGCCTCGCCCATCACTAACTTCTACTTCACAAACGCCATTGCGCGCTCATCGCCGACCATGGCCAAGGCGTCGGCTGCCTTCGACAAGCCCGAGAGCGAGGAGGGTGTTTCGCAGACCCACGCTCAACTGTAGAACGTACTACGTATCTAGACTTACCTATTAGAATAGCTTGCGATTTGTTTGTGCTAACGGTGCAAGGACAAGGAGTGTGTGTACCACGAACACCGCGAAGTACATACACAGAGAAGTGCATGTACAGAGAAGTGCAAGCACCACGAAGTGCAAGTACCAAGAAGTGTATGTACTACGAAATGCATGTACCGTGATGTACACACGCCAGAAGCAAGTACATGAAGTGAATGTACTACAGAGTGCATGTACCATGAAGTGCATGTACCACGAAGTGCAAGTACCAAGAAGTGTATTTACTACGAAATGCATGTACCAAGGAGTGTATGTACCGCGAAGTACATACACCAGAAGTGCAAGTACATGAAGTGAATGTACTACAGAGTGCATGTACCACGAAGTCTATATACCTCGAAGTCTATGTACTCATAAGTGTATGTACCACGAAGTGTATTTACCACGAAGTGTATTTACCAAGAAGTGCATGTACCGCGAAGTACAAGTACCACGAAGTGCATGTACTACGAAGTGTATGTACCACCAAGTGTATGTACTACGAAGTGTATGTACCACCAAGTGTATGTACTACGAAATGCATGTACCGCGAAGTGCAAGTACCACCAAGTGCATACACCAACGCATGTACCACCAAGTGCATACACCAATGCATGTACCACGAAGTTTATATACAGAGACCTGATCTGCATTCCTAGTGTACTAGCATGGTCGGTGTGTTTTGTGATACCGTAAGTTGTGCTCAGCTATAGTACTGTAACTTGAATTACTGTGCTATATCAATGTGTTCACAGTGATCGTTATGATACTTCTCGGGTAGGCCAGCGTTGGTACAGGCTGCATGCTAACGAATGCACATAATAGCGGCTAGGTCTGATCAACTGCAGTCCATAACCACCGCTGCAAACTGCGGATATTGATCCCAACTTCAAGGACAGCCGGAAACCTCACATTCACAAACGCTAGAATGCCACTACTGAGCGATTATATATATATTAATATATATATATTACCATCAAGTAAAACCTGTCGTGAAGTATCGTCAAGCAAAATCAGCTTAAAAATTCGGCTTACTCGGTGCAGGATATTTGAGGTAGCTATACCGTATACTGTATATACTGCTATTATTACATTTGTGGCAGTATATTGGGAATCGCCTAGAAGGTCTGGTGCAGCCAGAGCATGGGGGCACCAGACGATTCTGTTACATTTCATGTAAGAGCACTTCCTATATATTTATGGTAGAATTCGATGTGGATAGACAATTCTAGCTACAGTGAAAGCATTCAATACTGCACATATACTAACCTACCGGTAGTTATATTCGGCCTGCCATACTTGCATCATGGCGATTAGTGGTAAGGGCACTTATCATGCTCCTGTTTCTGGCTCTGCTAGTTCCTGCTCTAGCTGCCACCTTGCGAGGTGTGATAAATGGGCTGGAGCCTGTGGATTTTACCTGTACTACCTTTGTATTAAGGGATATTCAGTCACTAGCTCGACAGCACCACCATGTAGCTGCCAATGGCAGCTTCGCGTTCTACAACCTGGAGGAGGGAAAACAATACCGCTTGTCACTGGAATCAGATACGCTGGAGCTTCCGTGGGCTTACCATGTGGTACCAAAGGCTCATGGTGAATTCAGCGTGCGTAAGGTTCTTGACGGTCGCCCTCTAGATAATATGGGACCCCCCGTCAGCTCTTCGGCTGAGCCACTGCAGATCACCGGTTACAAACGCATGCAACTAGTTGCGGACCGTCAGAATTTCTCGATTTGGGGCTTCTTTACCCAGCCAACCGTCATGCTGTCCATTGGTGCGTTGGTTCTTGTCACTTACCTCCCTTCGCTGCTGGGCAGCTTGGACCCAGAGCTATTAGCAGAGATCGAAAAGAACCAGCTAAAGCCAGCAGCACCGACTGAGCAATTTGATCTTGCTAAAACTATTGCAAACCGCAGAGTTAAAAAGTAGCTGCCGTAGGCATATGTCGAGGCGTGTGGTTATGAACTACACATATGTGATCCGAGCATAGAATTTAGTAGACCGCATCACACTGCATAACTTGGTTTGGAAATTTCATGAAGTTACCATATATAGCGTTTCATAATTCTGAATAACAGTAAAGTAACCTCCCCAATAGCACGCCTAAAGACCATGAATTCGAGAGCATTGCACACATATGCCTGCAGCTTAACATATGCGTAGTTTGCTAAAGAGTCTACATTTGCTGTGAGTCTCAGTTAATTACTGCTCAGCAAACATTAATCAGTGGACTGGACTGTGTGCGATACCCTCCAGTTAGTCCTCTGGTCTAGTTCTAGCATGTGTGGAAGTAATCTGTTTTTGAATTTGTGCTTTTCAGATATGACTTATTATTATCTGTTCTACACTCATTTTAATAATGCGGTTACTACTATAGAAGTAGCGTCATTCCGGTATCCATTCTGGGAATATTGCGTTTTATGCGTACTCATAGAATGCATGCACGTACCTTTTTGGCGTATCTGAGTGCTGTATAAGTGTATTAATGTACATGTAAGTACGTGCTTGTATACGTAGTGGTGCTATGATAGTGCGAGCTCGTAAACACTGGTGAATAACTCACTCAAGGTATTACCCCCAAAGATCTCATTCATGCTCCTGTTGCATCTGATCCATATAAACTTCTCCACACATGGACGTAGCAACCACAATGCAATGATCTTGAGTGGCTCAATCACTGGAGCGTTGATATCTACTTTCAGTCCATAGATGAAGTAATTTTTGACTTTCTCCACATATGATACAACTGACATGGACTCCGTATATATTGGTGGTACAATGTAGGCGGAGTTTGCGTTGCGAATATTCACCTCCAAGTTATCCTGCAAGTACTCGTAGAGCTCCTTGAACGTTCTGTATTTGCCTGACTCTTTGTTCCTGATCTTTTTGCTCCCTATAGCCTCAGCAAGCTCACAGGAGAACTTTTGGGGGACGCCTGTAAGCTCATCCTGAAGGAGCCATGGATGGCGTTCCAAAATACCGTACCGTTGAATGGCACACATTATTGGCCATTTGCACTCATAGGATTTGACCTCGGGGAATACGCTTATTACTGCAATCTCTGCATCCAGTATGGATGAGAGAAGCTTTATCTCGTCATAGCATACTACACTCATACCCGATCCATCTGTTTCAACGGAAGATCGTGGTGTATGGGAAATGGCTAGTTCGTTGGCTTGTTGACAAAGGACCTCGCTGGCAGCACCATCCTTAGCCTCTTCATTGTCAGTTTCGTTACGAACCTCTTTATTGGCAACATTTTCATTGGAGACCTCTTCATTTACCTTTCCATTGGCAACCCCGTCACACACACCCTCTTCACACACATTCTCTTCATATGCAACCCCATCTTCACACATATCCTGTTCTTCTTTCTTGTTCACTACAGTCGTATATCATAACATATATACTTAGTTATACGACTTGGATGTTTTACCTATAAATAGTATATGCATAGAATAAACTTTCTATGGACTAAATTTTTCATTCAATCCCCCATAACGATATACTAATTGTGTCACCCATATTTTCTCACGTTGCGAGACGCGCTACAGCTGCAGCTGCACCCCCTATAGAACAGTTTCTAAAATTATTGTAATCCGCAGTATGAAAATCACTTACTTATGTTGTGATCTGGAACGGTATTTCCATGATCAAATTTATGGGCTTGTCTTAAGCTGTGTACATTGATATGATCCTATCTCTAGAAGGTCCCCAGAATGCACTGGCATTCTGAGGCTTAGAAATTTAAATACGTATTTGGTGCCAAACCCAGCTTCCTGATATGACATGTATCAGCCAGAAATCTATAGTAAATAGTTTCTAACCAGAAACGCAATAATGCTATGCCTCTATAGAGCTTGTAAATAAATTTATAGCACAACATATGCGCACGCGATAGCTTACTCTATAATGTAATATGCTTATAATGGTTGCTCACCTTACAAACGCGTATATTTGCCTATTATATACACACGTACGAGTTTCTATATGCATGATATGCTTACAATGGAGTTGCTCGCTTTACAAACTGTATATCACATATTATATACACACGTACGGGTCTATGTGCAGAACTGTCGTGTCTTCGCTCTGAATGAACCCTTCATGAATCTATGTCTCCCCATAATGTAATGGCTTCATCCTTAGTATAGCCTGGAGCTGGGCCTAGTTTTTCTACAGCAGAGGCCCATGGAACCACATCGCCTGGCCTCAAGCCGAGAGCTTTCCTCAGCCTTTCTGAGAGTTCCTTCGGAGGCTGAAGTGATTGGGTCCGCGTTTTTGGCTTGAATGCCCTCGCCTTGTAGTGCAGATCAGCAACTTGACCATATGGAAGTAGATCAGTGGGTTCAGCTTGGGCTCTCCCTGTTGCTGAGAAGAATGCTGCATGCATTGTCTCATAGTCCAGATCAATTCTGCCATTAGCTTCCGTTCTCAGCTCGACGATTCCAGTAGATTTTATATTCAGAGGTAGATCATAGTTCGGTTTCCCATTGAATTGAGGAATCTCGTTTCTTTGCCGCCAATTGGCTGGAACTGGTACCGCATTGGGCAGTGTTTTCATGTGAACCAAGAACTCCGGAAATGGAGCATCTGCATCAAACCATTCGATCAACTCCGGACGAGAAGTAGATTTTTTTAGCTCGCTCAGTAATGGTTTATTCTGCTGGCGCTGTTGCTTTCTACTGGGAGGAGGAACTGCCTCGTCCATATTCTGGTCCGCTTGTACCTCCTCCTCTTCTCTATGTTGATCATCAGTTTCAGGGGTATGTGGTCGCTTGAAATGACTTGTCACCTGCTGGTACATCTCGTAGAGTGGGTGGTCTTCACCGATCCAGTCATACTTACGTGCCAGCATGATCACGGCAGATTTTGGCTCTTCTGGCACTTCAGGCAAGGCCACATTAGTATTATTATGTTCTTTCTGGTCATTGAGTTTCTGCTGTTTTTTCTTCAGCCTTCGTTGCTGGTTTTTCGACTTCATTTAGCCAGTTTATCAAGCTTGGCGTTCACCTCCTTCTCGTAATTGTCGACTTGGCTGCTCAGCCGGTCCAATGCAGCCTCGATGCTTTTCGATATCTGGAATGTGCCCCGCGTTGCCGTTTGTTCTTTTTCGGCCGTCTTCGAAGTGCTGGTTTCACTGGGGGAGGTGCTCATGCACTCGAGATAATTGAAGTTGGGCTTGGAAATTTGGGTACAGGGCATTTATGCCAAAGTACCTGACGCTACAGAAATGCATCTCAGTCTGTCTGTCGAGGATACCAACCGATTGCGGGCTCGATTGGGATTAAAGCTTATTCCCACAGAACCCGAGAAAAATAATACTGTAGATTTAATAGAAAGAATTTCCGCGGCTCGGGAACGGGCAAATAAGCGCACCCCACAGCCTGATGTAACACCTATCGAAATTCCGGTAAAGCCTGTGTCAATTGAGCCCACAAAGACGTGGCTCAATAGAATTAACCAGTTGGAGCAGGAGCTGCATAATGGTAACAGTATGAGCCCGGTTGGGTCCAATACTTCCGGCCCCACATCTATTGATCCTCAACCATCTGCCGATATACCGAATACCAGCCAAAAGGAGGATGATAATTCAGGTCATGTACAGCTAGATCGGTCTAAATTGCAGCCAGAAGTAGATGCTGCACATCCAGATCCGCAAACAGGTCACATACAAACGAGCATATCTGAAAGGAAAATACCAGAATCAATCGATCCACTTGATCTGCCCAGTGAAATGCGTGCACAGCCATCCATACCCAAACAAAAGGCTATTTTCAAGACAAAGAAGATCAAACAAGTGTCCAAGGCTCGCGAGCGGCCAAAATATACGCCCAAAGAAAGCGGTTTAGATCAGGATCAGTATTACTCTCTACTGCTGAAAAACGCCCGAAGGGTTGCTCCTCGTAGGGAAGAAGTCGTTGAAAACGAATCAATCCCTGCCATTAACTCGACCCAAACCAAAGGTTTTCTGGAAACAATCAAGGACATGAGGGAAGAGCCGGATGTACATGAGGTAGAGGCGAAACAAGAGAAAGCAAAGCCACTTCCAGAAAATGAAGTCACTAAAGAAGAGGAAGGTGGAAACGGAATGAGTGTTGCAGAGACCCTGCAGATGCTGCGTACTCAACGTAATTCTGCTCCCACCGTCAACAAATCGCGGGATTGGTCACGTAAATTACTGCAGGCACGAGAACAACGGGAGAAGGAACGCCATGAGCTGGAAGATAAAGTCCGTTATTTACCAGTTCACCAACGAGAACAGGCATTAGCCCTTCACAAAGAACGGCTGTTGGGAGAGCTTGCCAATGATGCTAAATTGCTTACCGAAAGCTACGAGCCCAATGTCGTTCTGGAGCACCACGATGAAAAGGGTAATGTTATTTCACCCCGCGAAGCATTCAAAAAAATGTCGAGGGCATTCCATGGCCAATCTCATGGCCAGCCTCATGGTCATGCACACGGATTGTCTCATGATCAATAAGTGGTGGTTGCATATCTGCTGCAGATGTTTCCTAATGGGGTAATTAGCGGTTTAAGACAGGCAACCTTGGGCAGATTTTCTAAGAGTAGACAGATCTCCTGGAAGTAATGAGGTCTTCCGCATAAAGGTACGGCAAGATAAAAGGCTCTGATAATACCTTCACGTCGAATTTGGTTAATGGCATCTGGGACGGTGGTGTTTCCTTTGTCCAGTCCCCAGCCAAGTGTCCGTCAATTCACTTCGAATAATGGTACTAATAGTTCTCCTACTAGAAGCAATCCTGCCAAAATAGAGACAGGCTCCGCAATTGCCCCCTCGTCTTCTATCGTTCAGACTTCGCCTGTTCCCGCCTCTATATCCACGTCAACTTCTTCAATATACCGAGGAGTCAAAGTTCTCTCACGGTGGCTATCTAAACGGTACAGGCATAAGAACAAAACCGTTCCTACCATGCAATCGATGGATGCATCATCTCCCATCTCCCCAGTTTCACCACTGGAAAGGAGTATAATTCCAGTACCTGCTGATAGCAACACTTATATACACCCAATCCGTAACCGATCGCGATCTTCACAAATACAATTACTTGATGATACATGGGAAGATTGGCAAGAACGGTACCGGAAGGAATTCCGCAATCTAAGCGAAGTGTGCAGGCCGACTTGTTTCAATGGTTTCGGCCATATGACAGCACCATTACACCGAAACGAGACCACTAGATTGAGAGCCGTAGACAAGCTGAGGAATGCTGAATTGTGGAACCGCCAGCATGAATGGCTCAGCCAGGAGCTGCGCCAGTTACTCACGAAGTACCGTCTGAAATCAGCCACTGTTTCATTACTGGAACGCACCACGCAACAGATAATGTTTGAGGTCGGTCTAGGATACCGATTCTCTATTATTGGTCGCGAGCTCTCGATTGATGCTCACACTGTATTGAGTGCTGACTATTTCGTATTACTGGATGCGAGTAGCGACTGGCGAACCAAGCTTAACCCACTAGTTCATGGGCCGCCATTCATAAAGTTTTATTTGGGGGTTCCCATTGTATTTCGAAATGTTCCCATTGGTTGTGTGGCCATCCTTGATCCGTATTTGAAGACTAGAGTTTCACCGGAACTTGTGTCTAACCTTAAATACATTTCGGAGCAGTTGGTGGTCAAACTTGAAGCTGAATTGGAATCGCGAAAGCCCTGGAGATCCTGGAATATGAAATGGGAAGAAACAAGTAATAATAATGAGAATTCGATTCTCGATGAAAGGCCTGTCAGTCAATCCGCTGTTGATCCCTCGCTTATACCAGAGGTAGCAGCAGCGAATTCTGATAGTTCTAGCTATTCGAGCTCGAAGTTTTCCAATGGGAATGCATCTATGTTTACCGCTTCTCAGGAATCACTGATCATCCCATTCGCAAGCCATAAGGCACGGCTTCATCCTCTTCCGTCAAGCCGGTTAATACTACAGCCTTTCGAGATTTTCGAGTCATTATTGAAATGTCACACCATTGTACATGCAATTAAAAAGGCCTGTCGGATCGTCATGCAGAATGTTGGGGCAAATGTGGTATATATTGCTGAGGTCCGTATAACCCAGAGGGCCCAGATAAAGCCTGGTTCTGCAAGCGATTTCGGTGGCAGGTTGGTAGATGATATCGAAAAAACCGCAAGAGTACACCGCCTGGCACCCCATGAGGCCCAAGCCAGGTTAGTAGGATCCTGCAAGCCTAATATAGATGTGGAGATTGACGAAGAGCATGTTCAGCATGACCTTCCATTATTGGAAGCCGCTATTCCTAGCGAGTATGGTTTAAAATTCGCACCCTCAGTCAATACATCATACACTGAAAGCTCCACGGAACTCATGGCTGGAGTTATAATCCCAATGCGACGAAGTGAGCCAAGGTTTAAGCGAGTTTCTGGTAATACTGGGGAGATTCAGCACGGAGGATTTGTGATGGGGACGTTCTCGACAAAACTCCATGATTTCTCGCCAGGAGATTGTAATTTTATTAAAAAGGTTACTCGTGCATTAGAAAACATCCTTGATTGCTTCGATGAGATTCAAACGGATAATTGATTATTTTGCCTGACGTCCTACATATTTTATCTGCCATTGCAGATCGCATTATTATCCATACATATAAGTATAACTGCTGAAGGGTTCTTTCGAAAATCTCTACTGGTGATACGATGCAATATCACCAAAACACTACCTGGTTGGTCCATAAGATATAATGTTACCAGTACTCTATCTGGTATTGGAGACTACCTACGTGTTATTTTATTTACCCAGTTTTGTACGTATTTAAATTATGAAAGCTACGCGTTGAAGTACTGGCTGAATAACGATGCGTGATGGTCTATAAAATCAAGCTGGATTAAGTCAGTATTTTTCCTCCTATGTGACTTAAGCTTGTTCTATTTACTGTAAGAGTAAACGATGGTACAGCATGGATAAACTTAACAGTACGTTATATATTATGAGAAATTAGGTTGGAGAGTATTAGCATTGTATCAAATTAAGTAAGTATGTAGTGAGATTATTGAAATTTGGATGTTTTCGTAAATATATACCAGAGAGTATATGGAAAATAGGGAAAAAATATATCGTTCTTTATATATATATGCATTATTAATTTATGGGGCATATTAAAGCAGGAGGAATGCAGGGATGATAGCAACCACGGCGGGAACAATCAAAGACCCAGCACCGTTGCTAGGCTTGGCAGGAGCGCTCGAGGAAGCAGAAGGAGTCGATGCGGATTGCGAAGAGGCAGATGAAGTAGCAGACTGTGAAGCGTCAGAGCTTGTGGTGACGTTTTGACCAGAGCCGCCAGCAGCCGCGCCAACACCAGAATCAGCAGTGCTCGAGGGCTCGCTAGAGCTCGACGAAGCATCGGAGCTGGACTCACTTGACGAAGCAGATGGACTCGACGAGGCCGAACTAGATGAAGCAGAGCTTGAGGAAGCAGAGCTCGAGGGAGAAGAGCTCGACGAAGCAGAGCTCGACGAAGCAGAGCTAGACGAAGCAGAGCTCGAGGAGACAGCGCTCGAGGAGACAGAGCTTGAAGAAGCGGAGCTAGACGAAGCAGCGCTCGAAGAAGCAGAGCTCGATGAGAATCTAGTAGAGCTGGCAGCAGACGAGCTAGCAGCAGACGAGGACTTACCGTAGGGACCAGCAAGGTTGTCACCAGTACCGTCGGTGGCCAAGAGAACATAGTCGTCATCAGTGATGGCAATAGAGCTGTCAAGACCATCCTTGTTGGTGTAGATATATGACTTGGAGCCAGTCTTGTTGGCATTAGCAGGGGCATCGTAGGGCTCGACAGAAATGCTCTCGACGTCCACGTAGAAGTAGCCGTCCTTCTGGGCCTGGTCCCAGTTGACCTTGCCACCAGCCCACTCAGAAGTGCCCTGAGCACTGGAGTCACCACCAGGCCACAAGCCGAACTGCAATCTGCAAGGGGTCTGGGGGTAGCTGTAAGCACCAGTGGTAGAGTTTTTAGTATCCTCCTTGTTGAGAGTACGAACAACGTTACCATCAATGATCCACTGGATCTGGTTCTCCTGCCAGTCGATAGTGTACTCGTGGTAGTTCTGTTCAGTGTTGCTTGAGACGGCAGCCTTGACCATGTTCTGGTAGTCAAGCTGGCCCTGCCAGTAGTAGTTAGACTGGGCGTTGTTCTCATCGTAGCCGACGAACTCGTAGTCGATCTCGTCCTTAACGCTGGACAGCAGAATGAAATCCGAGATGACACCTCCGGAGCCGGAAGTCTTCATTTTGATAGTGGTCTTACCATACCAGAGGTAGGCAGAGGATGAAACAGTGGAGCCACCGGTGTTCTGGAAGAGCTGGATTCTCAGCGCATTGTTGTCACCGGTGGTGATGTTGCCGAGGTAGTTGAAAGGATCCTTCACGGCGTCACCAAGATAGTCAGAGTATGTTGCAACACCCTCAGTGCCCTGGAAAGTGTAGTTAGTAGCATTGTATACGGGCATGGCTACACAAGAGCCAGGAGTGTTGGAGTAGCGGGGATCGCAGCCACCGAGACAGACGTAGCCATTGCCGCAGGTACCCTCGGTAGAGCAGCACGGGTACTGCTCAGGGCAGGAGCCTTGACCGGCACCGCAGCTGGGGGGGTTGCTATCAGCCTGAGAAAGAGCGACAAGAGCTGCCAATGAAATGTATCTCATGATAAATGTGTATGTTGGAGCTTGTTCAGAGAATGTGGTTCCTGTTAGATTTAAAACAAGGTTTACGCGTCAGCTAATACTGTATTTTGTATTGCGTTTTGATTAAAAGCGTGCCGCAGAAATGCTGGTTTAGTCTAACGGATGATAAAGTTTATCAGTTTCAGACTAAAAAATAACCACAGGGAGGGGAGATCGGGACGGGACACTGGGTTTATAGCTAACACGAGTCACAGTAATCAGCACGGCTAGGGCTCAGCCGCGTTTTTTTCTTAAAATAGATTTGTCACGTGTATTACCTGTTAAGGCTCATAAGCTCAGCTTAGGTGGTCGGGTTTCCAGAAAAAACACTTGGCTGGCATAACCCGCGGATACCTAAATTATGCCATTCGCAGCTAGAAATTAATGAAATGTGGTTTATTCTGCATCCTGGAAGTATTATTTCACTATAGTACATGCATCTTTACGTATTATATATGCGTGTTTACCATGCTAGCTACTAGATTATTTCTGAGTGCACGGAGCGCGTCAAGGCGCATACATAGAGAAAGACCAATTAAACAACGACCTTGCCCTATCCCTTTCTTCAGTAAAAAAAAACAAACAGTGAGATGAGATAATAGGGTGGTTGTGATGAGTAATTGCGCCCTGCTCGTTTAAATTTCAGCCGCAATGCCGAACGGTATTGAATCAACGGTAGACTGAACTGTAAAGCACGGAAATTCGATAGAATGCGTATATAATTAGATTTTTTGCAGGATTCTTTGAAATTCTATTCAAGCAGACTGGAGAATTAAATTGGCTATCGTTTACCCCGCATTAACTGGGCATTGCTCTGAAACCGAATCAGATTGCATCCACCTCGCCCTGATTGGTTTCTTCCGCGTCTGCACGTTAATAGATCGCATAAACTGAGGTCAAAGCTTGTAAGTATACCCTTTTGTAGTGAGTAGGTTGGAGCCCCCCTTAGAGTGTGCCACGTCTACACTTACACATATACAGTTATTATTTGTCTCCGTCTAAAATTCCTCATAAAACGCGTCTATACATATTATAATATATACAGAAAATAAAAAAAGCATCAAATTTTGAACACTAAATGAAAAATTAGTTTGCAGTGAGCGCATACGTCAAATAATGTTAGGTTGGCGGTAGAACCTAGCCAACTGTAAAGTATAAGGCTTATATTATAAATACCCTATGACGGGGTGTAGCCCTGCAGGCTTGGATTTATTCTAGAGCCAAATCGGTTCCGAACGGTTCGCACATATGGCAATACCCCCCGCAACGGTAAGTTCTCATAAGAATGCTACATTTCCAGGTTCAAAAGATATATTACTTCGGAGTATGTAAATGCGAAATTCATAATATACCTGTGAACCCGAAATTCCCTAGAGATTATAAAACTTCAAACGCATTTTCCTGCATTTATAATTATACTTTGGCGCATCATTCTAATACTGATTATTTTAATAATGGGACGTAGATCAAAAGTCCTCGGGACTCAGTTGTATTTCCTGTATATTTATAAGAGCCATGTTAAGTAGTAATTTTCTTATTATTTTTTAGTGTTATTGTACTCGAAATTATTATGGCGTAGAAACGGCCTGCCTAATCGAGTAAGACAAAGAGTAGCTGGACCCTGAGCTAAATATAGCTCATATGTAATCACAAGGGCATGACCGCAGATTAGCGTGAGCGAATAACTATACAGTTTCCATCCAGACGTTTCCATATTATTGGATTCACTTGGGTACTTAGGAACCAGTGATGCGAATCTGGAAATACCCGACTGCGTGAGGTATGTGGTTCTCCTTTAATGCAAGGTGGAGAGGAAGGAGATCTAACGTGATTAGAGTTTCGAAAATGATGTAATTACATTGCCTGATCAGAGCTATATAAATTTAGAAGAACCAGTGTTTAGCATGTAGAAATTTTCTCCACTGCTGTATTCTACATAGAACGTCCAGGTGGCGAAACTCAGCTATGCATATATTGGTAGCCGCATTGGGTCCAGAGTCACTATCCCCTGCGATCGTATCAGCGTTTGGGGTTTTTTTTTCTATATATATATCTACTGTTATATATAGAATCTCAGCGTAACGGTGACCTCACTATGGATAGATCAAGGCGTCGGGATTTAGTTTTGCACGAACGGCATGCGGGGGTGTGGGGTGGGGGAAATAGGGCTGACGGTGAACGACTTATTCCAAGCTAACCCGGAATATTCCTACACGGAAGGGCAGGGAATTCCAGCCTGACTGCAGGGGAAACGGATAGGTGCATAAATGTGTATATATGTGTATATAGTGAATAAATTAAGAGTAAAACTATCTAATGTACCTGTCAGTTCATTTCACTTATTTTTTGACGTAAGAACATGACTTCTATGATGGTTCTAGTGGTGGTGGACGTCCTCCTTGGGGCCCAAGTAGTTAAGAGCGTAGCAGCATCCCGATTCCCAGTCGCGTGCGATCTTGCCCTCCTCAACACGGAGCCAGTTCACCTCCTGGGAGCCAGCGGGGAAGCCAGTGCATCCGACGTAGCGCACACGGTCGAAAGAATCGATCAGGAAGGGGTCACTGGGGGTACCCTTGCGGTCCTGGTCCAAAGGAGCCATGTCGAAGATATCAATACCCTCCAGCTTACCCAGGGTCTCCAAACGGTCAATACCGGTGGCAATCTCGAACGAGGTAGGCTGAGCATTGGGGTCAGAAGTACCGGGACCGAAAAGAGCGTTGGGGCCAGTAGCCTCCTCAAGGTTGCGCGAGACCTTGTACTCAGTGACGGAGTCCTCCTTCTTCTCACTGCGGAGGAAGGCAGTGGAAGAGAGGTTTCGGCGGGCAAGAGCAGCAGGCGCTGAGCGACGAAGCAGTGTTCGAGCGAGCATGGTGAACTAAAATTGGTGATGGAGAGAATCACATAAGCGAGTTGCGGATTGGTTGATGGAACGCGGATCACGTGCGCGGTTGCGAGCCAACCGAGTATGCTATTACTCTTCGGCTTAATGATTGATTGCCTGTGTATGTGTATTGTGAGGCTTTATTCCTGTTAGATAATTGGATGTTGTGTATTTTCGGGATGTGCACCTGTACGTACCTGTATGTGGGCATGTTTCACATGCCGTGATCAGAAGCACAGCGGCAATGTGTACGATTGTATGTAAGTCTATTGTTTTTGTGTGTCCGTACGTATCCTAGAATTGTATATGTGTATGTGTTCTGGTTCTGTGGGTATATTGTGTGTATGTATTGTGTGAATATATTGTCTGTATTAGTGCATACATGTGCAGTATGTGTAATACAGATAATGGTGGTCGAGTGCATATATGCAGTGGTGACTGAATGTGTAGTCTGAAAGTCAAAAGCTGACATACTGTATGTACAGCATACGGCCCTGGTAGTGTCTGTGTACTAAATATTATGTATCGTGTAATCCGGGGATGTCAAGATTGTGAAGGTTTGCTAGACGTGAGTATGCCGATCTATGTTACGTTCTGTAATTTGTATACCAGTTCCGAATCTACTAATTGTGCATATCGCGATCTGTGAACTAACTATTTACCAGCTCAGCACCTCAAGATCTGCATACACTCGGTATGCCACGATCTGTATGAATTCGGTATATCACAGACCATCTCGGTGTACCACGATTTGTACAACTCTTTATATCGTATACCTACCCGGTATTGAACCATTTGTTTACCGACTTTGTATACCTGTCTCTATGCCACGGTACATGCATGCGTTCACTGCTTCGCTCGTACGCTCATGATATAATGTCCCGATAGAAGCCTTGCACCATCGGTGACTTGAGTGTGAGGTACGCGTCGGTTCCCCATCCATGGTATGACTGTAACTGCAAGGTTCCGCCAAAGAACTCTGCGTATGCCTTGCTGAGAGGCAGCCCGAAACCAAGTCCAGCCAGGGAGCTATCAACCCCCTCGACCAGGCCACCATCATCGTCTCGTTCCACTGTTGTATATGCAAATTTAAACACGTCCTCCTCGCTTTCGGGCTTGATCCCTCCACCCCGGTCGCGGATCCGAATGATCACACCCTGACCAGACTTGATCACGGTGACCACAATGGGGCTGAGCTCAGCCACATGCTCACCTAGCGAGCACTGTGCTCTGAATGCGTTTTTCATCAGCTCGGTGAGGATGTACTCGAGGTGGTTGGGCGGGTATGCAATGGTGACCTCGCGGCCCATGTCGATTTTCACCGGTGGAGTGAACCCAAACTGGATATTCGCGATGCCGCTGATGACTCTCACGACCTTCTCGCACATCTCGCCAGGACTCAAGTCGGTCTGGATACAGCCAATGAAGTTTGGCCCGGCTGGTCGGGTCAGTCGGATGTGGTGCTCAGCAAGTAGCCTGCTACCGATCCGCGACTGCAAATGCTCCCAAAGAAGAGCATTGATATGGTCCAACCCCAGGATCCGCGAAGACTGGCCGAAACCCTGCGCGAGAGCCGGAATCGTGTCTGAGTGCAGGTTGACCAGCTCCTCCAGGATGTTCACGAGCCTCTCGTTTTCCTCGCTGGTCTGTGGTGGAGAAATGCTGGATATAACTGCGAAAGAATGGTAGTAGAGCCTGTAAATCTCGCTGACATGCGGATTGAGCATAACGATCAGCGGGAGCTCCCTCAGACGGTCGAGTCTCCGCGCTAGCCGCATGCTGAGTTGCGAAAGGAGATACTGGGCGTTTGCCAGCAATTCTGGAAGGGGTGGCACTTGGCCGGGGCTTTCGTGGTACTTCACCAGATCGTGCAGCCGGATCGGGATCGGTTTGAGGGCTGCACGTTCGAGAATGGCGGCGTCCAAATCACCCGTGGAAGGAACAGGATCACTGGATGTATGCACCAGCCTGGATGCATCGAGCAGGCGCTGGTTGAGCCTTCTGCACAGCCCAACGATCGGCCTTCTCCGCAGCATAAGTGTTGGATCAGGGTACACCGAACGCCAATCAAGACGGCTCAGTGCACCAACACGGGAACGACAGAAACGGCAGGAAACGGCCGGCAGAAATGCAACGTAGAGGATTGGTATGGAACCGTATATAAGCTAATTAATGAAATGCCACGAAAGGAAGTGGAGGATCAGCGAGCCAAAAACGAAGTCGCCGAATGCCCGCTTCGGGCTGACCTGTGTGAACTCCTTAGCGTTTTCGGGGTTGATTTGCTGTCTGAGGTTAGCCAGGAGCACGAACTGCGCGACGTTGGCGCCGAACCCAGCCAGGAATGCATTGAAGGGGTAGTTTCCAACCAGCACGCAGAACACGAACTGCACCGCACCACAGCCCATCAAGTAGGCCATGAACAGATCGATGGCTCTGATTCGGGGGGGAGAAGACTTGTGGTCATGCCACAACTGCTCGACTACTTCGAAGCCCATGTGTGAGGTGTTAGGAGGGCGTATCGCGTACCCATACCACCGAAATAGGCAGAGTAACGTGTGGGCGGTATACTGGTGCATTGGCTGTAGAGTATGGTAATGAAGATTTCGGTAGTCGATAATAAATATAAAGATAGGGCATATTGTTAGTGGATCCAATTCAGTAGTAGGTAGTAGTGGTATTGGTGGTAGTAGTGGGACTGGTGGCAGCATAGTCGGTAACGTAGTACTGCTGGTAGCAGCATAGTTGGTAATATGAAAATATTTAATGCGTATTGTGTAACGAGTTCAATGGCTGGTGCAGTGATAGAATGTAACAGTATTTAGTACGTATCGGACAGTGGCAGTGGCAGGTGGCAGCATAGTCGGTAGCAATATTTAGAACGTACTGGTTACGAATCGGGTGGTGGCAGTGGTAGCTGGCAGCATAGTCGGTAGCAATAGTTAATGCGTATTGTGTAACGAGCTCAATGCCTCGTGCAGTGATAGAATGTAACAATATTTAGTACGTACTGGTAACGAATCGGGCAGCGTATTGTGTAACGAGTTCAATGCCTCGTGCAGTGGTAGATAATGTAACAATATTTAGTACGTACTGGTCACGAATCGGGCAGCGTATTGTGTAACGAGTTCAATGCCTCGTGCAGTGATAGATAATGTAACAATATTTAGTACGTACTGGTTACGAATCGGGTGGTGGCAGCGATCGTTGGCCACAGTGGTATAACTGGAGTTGAAACGTAGTTATAGCGCTCACGCAATATGAGCGTGCAATGCGTGCACTGTGCAATATTCTGTGGTGCAACACTGCCAGTTACATCCGCTTGAATATCCAGCCTGTCTGACAACATGTCATGAGCCAGCGCTGTCTGCTTTCCATGTAGCCCATTCTGGGGTATGAAGGAATTGGGTGTGATGCAGAATGGCGTTCCTGGACTCAGCATGACAGCCTGCACGCAATGTACGAATAACACGAGCTGTATTTAATGTGACAGAAACACTGGGTTCGAAACCTGTACGTATTGACAAAATGGCACGGAGTAGTGCAATGGCTGGGTATATGAGCTGAACCGCACCTGGTGTGAAATGGTCGGTACGAATGCTGCTGCAGACTAGCATAGTGGGCGAGTATACAGCAGTATACAATGCATTGGTCTGTACGTATGCGATGCACTGTTCATGAGTGCTCTCGCACGTAGTCTGTGTGCGCTTTCAGAGTATCGCATGAGTCTATACTTGCATATATTGCGTATCGCGCTGGGTATGCACTGGGTCTGTGCTGTGCGAGTATCGCGCCCCTAGAGTATCGCACGGGGTCTACGCTATGCGAGTATCATTTCAGAGAATTGCATGAGTCAATACTGTGCGTATATCGCGAGCATCACGCTCAGAGTACCGGGTCTGCTCGTATGAGCGTTCACAATGAGAAAAATTCATGAGTCTGAGTGTATTGGTTCATAGTGCTATGTGTCCGCGCTCAGCTGGCGCTCAGTGGTGCGGATGTTCACCGTGCTTTCGTCGCCAGGCTCACTGCGCTCCACTGACTCGGCCACTTCCTGCGACGGGGCATCGCACACAACGTATCCGTCTCTCACGCTGGTGTCCTCCTCGTCGCTGAACCCCGACAGGTCTGCAGACGGCCGGGAGGGCGAGATATGCACACACCGTTCTCGCTCGGGCACTGCCATCAGGTGCTGCTCCCAGCGACGGAAGTCGTCCTCGGAGGTGAGCAAGAAGCCGGCCAGCATCGACGGGTCCATGTCGTTGACGCCGAGCGCCCGTAGCCGCTGCGAGTGGGTGGAGGCCCACACCTCCTCGTCGCTGGTGCTGGCGACCAGGCTGAGCTTGGGCTCGTGCGGGTCGTGGAAAAACAGGCGATCGTTCTGGTACCCGTAGAAGTACAGCGACGCGCCGGTGCGACCACCGGCCACTCCCACCGACTGTGGGCAGTCCAGCAGGGCCCGCAGTCCCGGTATGTACAGAGGGTTGATGGAGTCGAGGCCCAGCCGGATTCCGCACAGAACCAGCACCGGGAACTGCAGGCCGGCGACTTCCTGGCGGTAGACGTCCATGCCTTGGGAGATGTAGCAATTGAGCTCCGTGTTCTGCGCAAACTCGGCGATGCAGCTGGCCACGGCGCTGGGCCCGAACCACTGGCCGGGCAGCTTGCCGCACTTGGCCTGGCCATGGTCCACGAAGCGGTGGATAGAGAACGGCGCGGTGGGCTCGTCGCTGAACTGCCGCAGCACGCGCACGGCCTCGCTGCTGAGCGTGCTGGAGCGGCAATTGTGGAGCTCCAGCAGCGCGTTCGCCAGCAGAGACTGGCCCGTGCGAATCATGCAGCCCCAGCCCACGTCGCTGGCGAAAGCAGAGGCGTCCAGCAGCGAGGCAGCCGGTGCTGCGGCCGTGCCGCTCCGAAACAGCGCATTGACGTTGGTGAGCAGCGGATTGGGGCCGTCGGGGTGTCGGGGGATCGGCTCCGGGAACTGCGTGCGGTACATGAGCCACACGCAGCTCTCGCAGTCGGCCAGGAAGCTGGGCGAGAACGCTCCGTCGGGGAACTCGTACCGGCGGCCTAGAACGTACGCGGGGGTCGTCCCGTCACATTGTACCGTGTCGGGCCGCCAAAGGTCCAGGACACGCTGCATTGAGTCGAACACAGGCGCTGAGGTTAATGGCGGTATTCGGATGGAGAGGGTGGAATGTGGTGTTGTGGTTGTGGCGGGGGGTGTGGGGTTGGGCCAGCTGGGCAGCCAGGAAAGCCACCCAGCTGACAGAGATGCCGAAGAAGGCGAAGAAAGCGGCGAAGGCGGCCAAGACGGCGAAGGGGCGGCCAATTGGCGGGAAGCCGAAGGGAAAGGCCAATGGAAAGCCCAAAAACAATGCGAGCGAGCGCAACTCGCGCACGGAGACGTTCAGGGGCAAGAAGCTGAAGAACATCATGACTGGCGAACGCAGGGGCGCTCTGGGCAACGACCTGCGGTTCCACCCGGTGGAGTTCGTTCGCGCCGACGAGTTCACGCTGTCGATGGAAAAAACGAGCACTCCTGCGCCTGCTGCGCCCCAGCCAGTGGCCACCAGCGAGTCTGACGGCGAGACCAACGCGGACGTTGCCGACGGAATCGTCGATTCCATTGCTGGTGGCGTCAGTGAGTCTGATATCGATGACGAGGTCGCGGATTCCGTGGCTGGTGGCATTGTGGACTCAATTGCCGAGGCCCAGTTCAGCGACGCCAGCGTTGAGGACGAGATTGCAGACTCGGTGGCTGACAGCATAGCCGACAATATCGCCGACGTTGACATCAGTGAGGATGCCGATGCTGACGTCAATGCTGACGCCGAGGCCGATGTAGACGCAGACGCCGACGTGGAGGAGTCTGGTACCGATTCAGGCATCGATTCAGACGCCGTGCCTGGGACCCTAGGAGCTGATTCTACAATTGGAACTTCTGACTCTGCGATCGGAACTCCTGCAATCGGAACCCCTGCGATCGGTGCTGCTGGTTCTGCAATCGGTGCTGCTGCGATCGGTGCTGCGATCGGAACTGCGATCGGAACTGCTGATGCTGATGAGGCCTCCTTCGAGGTGGCAAACGCCCTGACTGAGGATGCTGATGCCGAGGCTGAAGCGGTTGACGGCGACGTGGATTCTGTTGCTGCTGGCAGCGCTGATCTGCGTGGTTCCATCGACATGGACGTCGATCCGCAGGACGCGGAGCCGGTGCAGGCTGAACTCAGCAACGCGGAGCACGACATGCTGCTGGGCTCCGAGAGCGACGGGGAGCTGGACGACCTCATTCGACTGCAGGCCATCGCGGACCGCAGCGACAGCGAGCATAGCGACAGCGAGCACTACGTGCCCAAAATCACCCTGGACGACTACGAAGACTACAGCGACGTCGACATGAGCGACCACATGAGCGAGTTGGACGACGAGCAGATCTTCGCGCTGGCCTCGGGCAGCTCCGTGTTCCAGCACGAGGACCGGGACGTGTTCGACAAGTATGACGAGTACGACGAGTACTTCGACGAGCTGATCGGCGGCGGGTCCAAGCCGATGGTGAGCGATCGCAAAAAGCTGAAGCGACAGGCTCGCGAGGCGCTGCATGCGGTGCAGTTCGGCAAAACGCCTGCCTTGTGGCGCGAGTACCCCGAATTCATCACCGTGCACGAGGTGCTGGACGAGCTGCGCAAGTTTGCCATGCAGAAGAGCGTGCAGCAGCTGGCGTTCCCCCCGCTCGACAGCAACGCTAACTGGTACGTGTCGTCGCTGGCGACCCAGCACGGAATGACTGCCGTCACCGAGGGCAAGATGGACGTGAAGTATATCCGCGTGAGCCGGACCAACCGCACCACGGCGCACGTCCCAGACCACAAGCTGCGCAAGTTCCTGACCCGGCGCAAAACGTTCACCCGCACAGACACCCCGGAAGTCAAGAAGGTACGCAGCAAGGTCGTCAAGGGCGAGAAGGCGCCCAGTGCCCGGGTGCGGGACGGACACGTCGTGGGCCACGATGCCACCGAGATCGGCGATTCGAATTTCGGGCACAGGCTGCTGCGGCAGATGGGCTGGCAAGAAGGGTCTGGTCTGGGCAAAGAGCGTGCGGGCATCGTGGCACCTATTCCAGCCACCGTGAAGCTTTCCAAGGTTGGTTTGGGGGGGTAGTTTCTGACGCGGCACATGTACTGGCGACATGTGCGGTGCTCTATAGTGCTTAGAGGTCTATAGGGAGGTGCTGTCCACAGTGCGGTGCCGTCTACAGTGCTGTCTAGAATGCTGTGCTTTCTATAGAGAGGTACTGTCCACAGTGCTGTCTAGAATGTAGTGCTGTCCACAGTGCAGTGCTCTATAGTGAGGTGCTTTCTAGGTGCTGTCTACAGTGCAGTCTAGAATGCAGTGCAGTCTAGAATGCAGTGCAGTCTACAGTGTAGTGCTGGTTACAGTGCTGTGCTACCCACAGTGCAATGCTGTCCACAGTGCAGTGCTCTATAGTGCGGTGCTTTCTATAGTGAGGTGCTGTCCACAGTGCTGTCTAGAATGCAGTACTATCCACAGTGCAATGCTGTCTACAGTGCAATGCTGTCTACAGTGTAGTGCTGTCCATAGTGCAATGCTTTCTACAGTGCAATGCTGTCCACAGTGCAATGCTGTCTACAGTGCTGTCCACAATTCAGTGCTGTCTAGAATGCCGCGCTGTCTAGAATGCTGTGCTGTCCACAGTGCAATGCTGTCTACAGTGCTGTGCTACAGTGCAATGCTGTCCAGAATGCAGTGCTGTCTACAATGCAATGCTGTCCACAGTGCAATGCTGTCTACAGTGCTGTGCTATCTATAATGCTGTCTACAGTGTAGTGCTGTCTAAGTGCAATACTCTCTACAGTGCAATGCTGTCCAGAATGCAGTGCTGTCTACAATGCAGTGCTGTCTACAGTGCAGTGCATTCCACAGTGCAGTGCTGTCCACAGTGCAATGCTATCTATAATGCAGTGCTGTCTAAGTGCAATGCTGTCTAAGTGCAATGCTGTGCTGTCTACTGTGCTGTGCTGTCCACAGTGCTGTCTAGAATGCGGTGCTTTCTATAGAGAGGTGATGACCACAGTGCTGTGCTCTATAGTGAGGTGCTTTCTATAGAGAGGTGCTGTCCACAGTGCTGTCTAGAATGCAGTACTATCCACAGTGCAATGCTGTCTACAGTGCAATGCTGTCTACAGTGTAGTGCTGTCCATAGTGCAATGCTATCTATAATGCTGTCTACAGTGTAGTGCTGTCTATAATGCAGAACTGTCTAGAATGCAATGCCCACCACAGTGCGGTGCTGTCCACAGTGCAGTGCTGTCCACAGTGCAATGCTGTCTAAGTGCAATACTCTCTACAGTGCAATGCTGTCCAGAATGCAGTGCTGTCTACAATGCAGTGCTGTCTACAGTGCAGTGCATCCACAGTGGACACGCACGCAGTACGGTGCAGAACACTAGGTACAAGCACCATCAAATAGTAATGTGGTACATCGTACAGTACAGTCATATGCTACTGTACTGTCATACCATATTTGGAGTACAATACAGTGCAGCATGCTACAAGACAATAGTACTTGCAATTTAATTTGTAACAGTGCTACATACAATAATACTGTAGAATACTATACTAGTAATACAATGCTTCACGAGGGTACTCGTACAATGCACAATACATCAAATACCTAAAGCATGGCTACTGTACTATTGTGGTACTATTGTGGAGTACACTACAATCCTAGGTGCACCGATCCAATGCACTGCTACTGAGTATACTAGTACGGAGAACTAGTAATGCACTATTACTATAGTACTATAGTACTGTGGAATACAATGCTAGCACTGCGGAGTACAATGCTGTCGAATACAATGCACTAGTGCTGGTGTGGATTACAACTACTGTCAGATATGACTAGTGCACTGTGACTACAGTGGAGTGACTACAACGCAATAAACTATTGTCAATAGTACTGTGGGTATAATGCACCAGTACAATGGCAATGCACTGTACAACTGTGCAAGGATGTACTGCTGTGTAAGGAATGTACTGCACTACTGTAAACGCAATGTACTGCAACTCAATGTATTGTTGTCAACGCAATGTACAACTGTGCAAGTACTGCTGTGTAAGGAATGTACTGCAACTACTGTAAACGCAATGTACTGGAACTCAATGTATTGGTGTCAACGCAATGTACTGTGCAAGTACTACTGTTCAATGCAATGCACTGCTGTGCGCACTACTGTCAAACGCAATATACTGCAACTCAATGTACTGCAACTCAATGTACTGTTCACCGTAATATACGGCTGTGCACGCTCTACTGTTAAACGTACTGCTCTTCACCGTACTGTGCAACTCTTCACCGTAATGTTCAGCGCAATAACCGTAATGTGCAACGCACTCTTCACCGTAATGTGCAACGCACTCTTAACCGTAATGTGCAAGGCACTCTTCACCGTAATGTGCAACCGTAATGTGCAACGTACTCTCACCGTAATGTACTGTGCAATGCATAACCGTAATGTTCAGCGCAATGCATGACCGTAATGTACTGCACTACTGCGCTGTACTGGCAGGTACTCTATGTCCATCTAACCACCTCGCCGGAATAAATAGCATTACAGAACATTACTTGTATACTGCAGTGCATGCATGGCTCACCACTTGCCCGAGCTGGCGAGTTTGGACTCGTTGGAGTAGGACCAGCCGCCGAACTGCTGCTGCACGCTCTCGCTAAGGAAGAACTCCTTGTCGACAACCGAGTCCATCGGGACCTCGCTGGTGAACTCGGAGTCGAAGTTGGAGGTGTCGACCGCCGAGGCCACCGACGGCAGGAACGGGGCCGCGTACTTTTTGTTGAGCAGGAACTTCCAGTCGATCTGGTGGAAGAACGGATGCGCCTTGATCTCGGAGGCGCCGTTGGTGCCCAGCCGGCGCAGCGGGTCGCGGTCCAGGAGCCCGGTGATCAGCGACTTGGCCTCGCGGTCCATGTCCACCGGGAACGTGAGCGGGTCCTTGACGATTTTGTGGTACATGGTGTTGATGTTCTGGTCGTAGAACGGCGGCAGGCCGGTCAGCATCTCGTAGAACAGCACGCCCAGCGTCCACCAGTCCACCGACTTGGTGTAGCCCTGGCCCAGCAGCAGCTCGGGCGCCAGGTACTCCGGGGTGCCGCAGAACGTCGACGTCTGGTCCTTCGAGCCCATGTTGAGCTTGCACAGCCCGAAGTCGCACAGCGCGATGTGGCCGGTGTAGTCCAGCAGGATGTTCTCCGGCTTCAGGTCGCGGTAGATCACGTTGTACTCGTGCAGGCACTCCAGCGCGCACAGCAGCTCCGCGGTGTAGAAGCGCGCGCGGTTCAGGTCGAAGCGGCCCTCGCGCTGCAGGTGGTGGAACAGCTCGCCGCCGTTGACGAACGCCAGCACCAGGTACAGCTTCTCCGGCGACTGGAAGCTGAACTTCAGCGGCACGATGAACGGGTTGTGGATCTTCGCCAGCACCGTGCGCTCCGCCAGCGTGTGCCCGACCTCCGACTTCGACACGATGTGCGCCTTGCGGATCGTCTTGAGCGCGTAGATCTGCCGCGTGTCGTTCTTGCGCACCTGCATCACCTTGCCGAACGAGCCTTTGCCCACCACCTTGAGCAGCGTGAAGTCCTCGATCGACAGCGGCTGGTTGCGCGTGTTGTGCAGCTCGCATTTCATGGCCAGGGTGGCTCCGGCCAGCGGCAGCTGCTCCTGTTGGTTGAAACTCGTCGGCTGGACGACGACGCTGCCGAGCATGATGTCCTTGAGACGCACCTCCTCCTGGGGCTTTTTGCCGGCTCCCCGGAGCGCTGCGGCGGCGGCTGCGGCGGCGCTGCCGTTGGCGCTGCCGGAGCTGCTGGACCCCGCCGATCCGGCCGCGCTCTCGGCCTCGCCGTCCTTCTTGGCGTCCGGCACAACCACCTCCTTCGTGCGCAGGTAGCACGAGATGCTCAGCGGCTCGGCCTGCGCGTTGGCGGCCACGTCGAACGACGTGGTTTTGTCCCACACGGGCTCCTCCACCGTCCCGCCGATCGCGTACAGCAGGATCTGCGTCTTGTCGTACTCCAGCACCAGGTACACCGGGGGAGGCTTGGTGCTGGTGCGGTCGAACGCCCACGCGGGTATGTTCTGGCGGAACTGCGAAACGACCAGGTTGCGCAGCTCGTAGATGGTGACGCGCAGCAGCCGGGGGTTGGCGGAGGTGGACTTGTTTTTGGATGCTGGCGACGCGTGGTGCGTGCTGTGGTGGCTGCCGTGGCTGCCGTGGGCCGAGGCCGAGGTGACCGTGCTCCGCTGGGTCTGCTGCGACTTCTCGGTGAGCGTGTTCGTTCGCGAGTACTGCGAGTCGGCGATGGAGGCCGAGGATGCGGGAATGCTGGAGCTGGAGCTGTTGGGCAGCGCCGTGTGCGACGAGGTGGAGGTCGAGATGGGAGAGGTATGCGAAGAGGTCGAATCCACCAGCGTCTCGCGCGAAGACGCTCCCCGGAGCCCGTGTTTCTCAGGGGGGTTGCTGCTGTGGCTGCTCTGCGGGGTGGCGGGCTGGTCCTGATCAGGCGGGCTGGCAGCATTGTTCTGCTGCCGGCTTGAGGCGCCGCGGAGAAAGTTGGTTTCTTTCAGCTTCTTGGTGAGCTTCCACGACGACATGGACAGCAGGATGTAGATCAGGGTCAACCGCGGGCTACTGTATCCTTGTCTTTTTGAAAATAACCTAGTTCAGCCACGGGGGGGGCTAGCCTAATATCACGGAGAAAACGTTAAACCAGTCGCTAATAGGGCCTGGTGATGCTGTTTTGCTGGATGCTGGGTGGTAGGATGCTGTGGATTAGGAGCATGATTAATTCGAATTAGCGGCGGGGCGTGGCTGGGTGAGGGCGGGGCAGCCGCTGGGTGGCACTCGCGTGTTTTAGTAAGCACCTCCGCTCAGGCACATTTGTAATACCTAAGCCGTAACATTAGACACCGTAGGGAGCATTAGAGTGCACACATAGATATATACGAATGATATCACTAATTAGTGCCACACCAGGTACGCACGGTTTATTGCCAACATGTTTTAAAGCACCATCCTGGTCTGACCACACCATAACACGATAGTTCACATCAACTTAGTGATAGCACCACGTTATACATGGCAGGTCACATCAACTTAGATAGCACGATATAACTAGTTCACACTTCACTAATCGACACCGCGTTGTCACTAACATGATATTTGACATCAACTCAGTGATAGCACCACGTTATACATGGCAGGTCACATCAACTTAGATAGCACGATATAACTAGTTCACACTTCACTAATCGACACCGCGTTGTCACTAACATGATATTTCACATCAACTCAGTGATAGCACCACGTTATACATGGCAGTTCACATCAACTTAGATAGCACGATATAACTAGTTCACACTTCACTAATCGACACCGCGTTGCCACTAACATGATATTTCACCGCAACTCAGTGATAGCACCACGTTATACATGGCAGTTCACATCAACTTAGATAGCACGATATAACTAGTTCACAGCAACTCAGTGATAGCACCACGTTATACATGGCAGGTCACATATCAACCACTAATAGCACCACGATATAACTAGTTCACATTATCAACCACTAATCAACATCACACTATAACACGATAGTTCACATATTAACCACTAATCAGCCCCACACTGCACGATATTTCGCATTATCAACACACTGATCAACACCACACTATACTACGATATCTCGCATTATCAACACACTGATAACACCACGATAGCTAGCATGATAGTTCACTTTATCAATCACTAATCAACAGCACACTATAACGCCATATTTCACATTATCCTTCACTGATCAACACCACACTATAAGACGATATTTCGCATATCAACCACTAATCAACACCACACTATAAGACGATATTTCACATATCAACCACTAATCAACACCACACTATAACACGATATTTCATATATCCTTCACTAACCAACACCACGTTATAACTACATGGCAGTTCACATATCAACCACTAATAGCACCACGATATAACTAGTTCACACTTCACTAATCGACCCGCGTTGTAACTAACATGATAGTTCACATCAACTCAGTGATAGCACTACGATATAACTACATGGCAGTTCACATATCAACCACTAACACCACACTATAACGCCATATTTCACATTATCCTTCACTGATACCACCACGATATAATAGCATGATAGTTCACACTATCAATCACTAATCAACACCATACCATAACACGATAGTTCACATCAACTTAGTGATAGCACCACGTTATAACTACATGGCAGTTCACATATCAACCACTAACACCACACTATAACGCCATATTTCACATTATCCTTCATTGATCAGACCACACTATAACACGATAGTTCACATATTAACTACTAATCAGCCCTACACTACACGATATTTCACATTATCCTTTACCGATCAACACCACACTACACTACGATATTTCGCATATCAACCACTAATCAACCACTAATCAACACATTTCATTTAGTATTTCTGTTTCATTATAGCCATGTTTTAATAGCATATCAACCGCTTCACGTACACGGTATTTCATTGCGTGTACTATTTATCAACCGCATCATGCTTCGACATTTATCACGCGTTACTAACAATGAATTTTTTTGTTCTTCGTTACCATTTTATTGTGCTTTCATCTTGCTTTCATATAATCAACGCCATGATCGTCTTGTTGTAATGCCATAACCTTACTACAGTTGTGCTATCACGCTTTCTATAACCAGCACCATAATTTGAATGTACTCTGTTATAGCGAACACCTTTCATTTTCTATTTTCTCGCGTAACTATCACACTACGATCGCCATATTTTATTTGCCATAGCCTTACTATACAGTAGCTAACACAGTTGTGCTATCACGCTTTTATAACCAACACCATAATTGTACTCTGTTATAGCCAACACCATAATTGTACTCTGAGATAACCAACACCGTTTCATGGGTTTCTTACTACACCCTGATCGCTTACTCTAACTGCCATAGCCCTGCTATACAGCTAGCAATATCACCCTTTACATAACACCGTGATCGCTTTTTTATTTATTTATTTTTATTTATTTATTTAGTCTTGCCATACAGCGAATTGCCAATATCACCTTTACTATAGCCAACACCGTGACACTTTTTTATTTATCTGCCTAGCAGCATTAAGCCATTAGCATTAGAAGATCAGCGCCATGAGTTCGCCCAACCTATGATCAGCACCATCTTGGCATCAGATTAGCAGATCAGCGCCACGATTCCCAACCTATGATCAGCACCATCTTGGCATCAGAACGCGCTGTACGATCATCATATTAGTTTCCTTGTATATATTCAACACCATTTTCTTGCGCCATTACCATTCTCACTATTGTCAACACTACGAATTCTTTCTTAATTTATTCATAACCTCGCTATAATATTATTCACAAAATCGCTCACCGACCACGCTATTTCTTACCGTGTATTGCTTACCGATAGGGCGATGAGTTACTCGAGCACATGGGACTATTACATGCGTTATAGGTTCCCTGCATATAATAAATTAGAGTCTAGACGTTATGCTTGGACCCATGCGTTTGTATACGACTTTAGTAAGTATGCGTTTCTTGCATCGTATATATGCATGTATCTAAACGTTCGGTGCCGAAGACTGCGTTAGGGTACACACTGCATATGCATATTAGTCCATGCGAGTTTCTTTTTTCAGGCGGTAACCGTGCATCCACATGAAATCCTCGGGAACACATGGTTCTAGCACGGTTCTGAATATTCTAGATTAGATTTAATAGTATTTTGGAGGGATTCGACCTTCAGAGGTACAGTTTTCCTGTGTTTTATATATGAAATATTATAGTGAGGTATATGCAGGGGTAACGTGCTGGGAGGCACATTAAGCAAAAAACACATTATTCTCGAAGGCTCAAGCACAGCTGATCATTGTGAGGCTAGGGCCACGATCTTCTCGAATTGTGGAAACTGGAACTTCTTCGGCACCGCCGTTCGACGTTCTAATTCAGCTATGGTTTTTTGCATCCCCATGTCCTTTTTTGTTACAAAATTGCCTCCAATCACGCATGCATCCTCCGGTGTGTACACTGCATGGATCCACCCCGACGGAATCAGCATGCTGTCTCCCGGCACCAGATCGAGCTGGAACGTGGGCCCCTTGGCTACGGACGGGAACCACGTTGCCGATTGATCGCTGCTTTTACACCATTTCTCATAGGCTTTGAGGTTCGGTGCTGTGGGTGGTACAAATATAAATGACTTCGCTCCCGAAATTACATGGTAGAATACACTCGATCCTGCGAAATCGATATGGAAATCAGTGAAACTGTTGGCTGCCCCGGTTAGCGAATACAGCTGTACTTTAGGTTTGGGGCTCGCAGGCGCGTTTGGACCGCTCCATATTTCCTCGACCAGATCGGACTCAATGACTTTAGCGGGTCGTGTAACGTGCTGCTGAAGCGAGCTTCCGCTGAACTCTAGCGTAATTAGGTTTAGTGTGCCGTGCTCCGTGATTTCAGATCTCTCAGCTGCACTCATTTCGAAATAGTCCCGCCATTTGCCCAACGTCCACCCTCGCACCGGTTGCTGCGTCACACTGTCCATAACCGGTACCGGAAACGAGTCCCCTAAATGGCGAGCAATTGCTCTAGGTGTGAATTCTGACGGGTCGACCTTCATTTCCAACAGATCGAAGTGGGCGTGGGGTATCAGCACGGGGTCGCTGGTGGTTTCAAAAAACTCCTCGATAGCTGTCCTGATTGAGGATCGTAGCGGCTCGTTGCTATCACTGCGTTCAACTGGCTTTGCGAAAAATGCAACATGAGGATGCGTGTGGCTGATCTCGACTATTCCTTCGTTCAAGCGGGCGTAGTTGATCTCCCTTCGTCTTCGTTTGGGCCTGTGCATGGAACACCCAATTAGGTACCGTACCCAGCCCGCTTAATGTCCCAGCATGGATCACTGGCTTTAGAGGAATTGCAGTGTATTTAGCAACATAGAGCATTGTATTGCATACATATCCGAGCAATTGGATCATAATTTAACATACTAACAGGTAAAAACTCTCTTTGAATGAGCGAATGGCTGACGGTCCTTATTTCCATCTACATATATTCTACACAAATATACATATTCCAATAGATACAAATACTAATATCTACATGTGCACCCACAAACATAGACGGAAACAACTACTAATATATAATAACCTTATTCTATGTCCATGTTCAACATAACCAACTCAATTATGGTGCATCAGTACAGTTGATAGTGTTTGGCTTATGCCGATCCGTACCCTAAGTGAAATTTGCATGATTCGTCGCATCGCAGGCATCCGCCATTACTCCACGAAAGAGCCCGCGAAACGCTCGTGGGGAGCCATCACCCAGGCGTTCAGCGTCTCGAAACCAGCTGATGATAGAGTGGAAATTAGCCCCAACCTGCTGCCCAAGTTCGGCCCCAACCAGCTCACCTACGAGGCCAGCGACTTTTCCCTGGCGAAACGACGCTACGACGGCACTGCGAAGGACATCGCCCAACTAGAAGGACTGACAAAGGTCGACAAGTTCGCCCAGCTCAACGTGAACCCGCTGGAGCTGTGGAAGTCTCCCACCGCGCTCAGCAACTACATCACCTCCAATGGCCGCATCATGCCCGGCTACGTCACCGGCAACAAGGGAACCACACAGAAGAAGCTCTCGAAAGCAATCCGACGGTGCCGAGCAGCCGGCCTGCTCTCCTCGGTGCATAAATCCGTGTTCGACTCCGCGTAAGCCTTTAATGTACATAAACTCTAGACAATCAAACGTAGCAGCATAACCGTTGGGACGGCAGCCAGCCCGATGTAGGTGAGCACCTGCGTGACCCACCAAATGTGCTGGATGTGGAATCGGCACAGCGAAAAATGCCACTCCACTCCGTCGGGAGTCTTGGTGCCGCTCACCAGGCCAGAGTTGCCGCCAAACTCTCCCATCATAGACCGCACAGTGGCCTCTGCAACGCCGTTACCGAACCCGAGACGCGGCTCCCAATCTCCTGTTTCGGGGCTCTTGGAGTAACTGACCTGGCACCCCTCGTGATCGTGGCCAGCCAGGATGATTCCGGACTGCTCGGTCCCAAACACAGTGTCGAGCAGTATATTAGAGGCGCTCTGGCTGAGGTGGTTTTGCGAACGCACTCCACCGTCATCATAGTATGCAAAATAGGGCCCGTCACGGCATATTCCGTGCGGCTTGTAGAGTGGGACATGCAGCATCAGCACCGTGGACTTGTTGTATCCTCGGAGAGAGTCTAGAAACGCCATAGTCTCGTCGTGCCAGCGGTCATACGGAGGTCCGTCCAGACTGAGTGAATTGACCACGACAATGCGGAAGTCACCGCGATCTATCTGGAAGTTCACCTGGCCAAACCGCTGCAGAAACCGCTCCAGTCGTTCGTCGGTGAACTCCCCATGATACCCGATATCGTGGTTGCCACTGATATTCAACACCTCGCCTCTACCAGCTGTGGCGGGGAATATTTGCTGGAACCGATCGCACCGTTTGTTGAATTCAGCCGTGTCGATCCATTGCGAGGATAGCAGGTCCCCCAACACGGCAACGTACTCTGGCTGAAGGACAGCTCGCGTGGTTGCGGCGATCTGCCTCAGGAACCTGTCGTTACCGAGAATGTCTACTTTTTTGCGCAGTTTTTGCTGCTCGATGTGGCCAGTGATCTGCGGGTCTCCGAACGCCAGGATCCGGAAGTCGGCGTCAGCTGGCCACTGACACTCGGTATACAGATACGGATAGACCCGCAGATAGACCTGGAGAGCCAGGCCTAGCGCCAAAACCAAGCCTGCCAGAGCAGTCGCCGCCCGCATGTACATGATGTACATGATACGCCTAGAGTGCAGAAGAACGATGAAATAAAAAGTAGATAAATTATGGAGAACGAGATCAGTGAGATATATACAGTTGAATCGAAACCGAATTCATGAGCCAGGATTCAAATGGTGCCCGGTTCTTCGGACGTGTCTCTGTAGAGTGTCGCTACGCGTGAACTTCTGTCGGCACACCGTACAGTGGAACGGCTTTTCATTCACATGCTGCCAGGCATGGCGCCAGACGAACATCTCTTTCGAGAAGGCCATTTGGCACAATGAACATATCTTAGACCCATTTACTCCTTCCTGTATCCTAAAACCAAGCTGGTGTAGTTTATCCTGGTGCATTCTATTTTGCTGAAGCCATATACGGTGCTTCAGCTTTTCGGGGTCTCGCACAGGCTGCTTTCCCACTCGTCCGGTGCTGACCGGGGGGCCAGCCGTGCTTACCCGTTCGGGAAGAATTGTGTAAGGCGAAGTCATTTCGGTGGGGCTGCTGGAAGGAAGGCCTCCCGGGACCGGTCCAAGCGACTTGATCGGCTGGACCGGCTGCTGCATTTGCTGCTGCTGCCGCATTTGGTGGACCGGCTGCATCTCCACAACGAGATGCTGCGGTTTCTCACCAGCAGCAGTTCGAGGAGAATGAGGCGGAGACGAATAAGCGGTCGAAGCGACCGAACCGCGTCCACTCGGCTCTAACTCGGGAACCGGCACTCCAGGAACAACATTCGGGATGGCTGATCCGGGAGTGGGCATATGCGGAAAAGGCTCCGCATCAGACGGCCACGCAGTGCTAGATGGCGTGAGCAGACACGGCTGATTCTCGCCAGGCCTTTGTGACACCATACCTTGTGGAATCTGCAAGACATTATTGGGTTTATAATGCATTGGCGATCCACGGGGCTCATACAGATTGGGAGCTTGCTGCTCGGAGGGCGGCCTGCTCGATGGGGATTCGTCCGCCCGCGAGGGCAGATCGAGATTCACAGAATATGGTGTAAAGACGTTAATTGGAGGTAGGTTGAGCACGCCGTCCGAGTCGCTCTTGACCAGAACCCCTCTAAGCCGCGCCCGCGCAAGCTCAGGAGGAAGTTCAGATTCAGCAACGATTGGAGCCGTAATAGGCATAATGCGCGGCTTCGGATCAAACGAATTGTGGTAGGTGCTACTACTGTTCGATCGTGGCAATGTAGCCTTGATGGGCTCAGGGATTGGAGTAGACAGAGTGAGACACTCAGTCTTAGAGAGGGCCACGGACAAAAACCGATCAGGAGAAGCAACTTTAGACACTGGTGGCGGTGCTAAATCCTGCCGAGCAGTTCTCAATGGTAGGCCATTACGGTTGTTGCAGCAAATCATTGTAAGCCGAGCAGTACTTCACTGGTGAAGTGAGGTTACTGTGTTGATAAGGTAGTCTGGAATTTAGAACGATAGCTAATATGCAAACCAGAGGGAAAACACAAGGAATTTGTACTTTTTAGTACGTTATAAAAATTGCATATATAGCTAGCAGGGATAGTGAGGCAAAATAAAAGGTGCATGCAGGAACCCTAAATAGCTCATGCTATAAGCAAGGGTAAGGGGACATCGTTGCAGTTGAGCTGCTATGTGTGTGCGTTGAGATACCTGGGGGAGTGTAAGAAGGCAGATACTCAGTAAATGATAGCGACATGGGTGCGGCTGGGAGGAAGCACGAAAGAGGGGTAATATAGACCAAAATATCCCTCATATTGCTGCTATCTCACTGATTTGTGTATATTTATATAGAAAGCTAATTTTCCCTGTCGTTTGGGACGCCGGTGAACGAACTAGCGACCCTCACATTTTTTTTGACATAAAGGCCGCGACCCTCCCTATAGCGCACCTGCGGATTAGAGTCAGGTGCTCTGAATTTCATCGACATGAGTAATAGTTCACCCTAGTCGCGTGACCATTGGCATATCACATGACTGCAGGATTATGCACTTCCCCTTGCTGCACTATGCTTTCCATGTAGGGTTAAAATACGTACACACTGATAGTGTATGGTGCAAAATAGAGTAATAGCCAGCATCTCGAGTAGCGATCACAGATAATCGCACAATTCACCAAAAAACTTATTTGCAAAAGGAGAAATTAGCTTCTCGATGGAGTGTCAGTAGTGGTATACTCTGATCACTTCCCTAATGCCCGCCGATGGCCAGTGGTTTTGATCTGCTGGGCTAGGTTAAATGGTAAGTACTATCGCGCAATGTGGGTCCACGAATAGTGAACTGCGCGTGGGGGCGTTTACGCGTTATGTGAGGTTTGCTGAATCGTATTGGCAGTATTAATGATGTTAGGGTATTATGGGCACGCTACTCTACCTCCCAACAACTACCCTAACTAGTTTACAAAGGGTTTGGATTAATGATTAATAAAAGGGTAACACAGCAATAAGGCTTTAATTTCCTAAACAGGGCAAGGTCATGTGCACTCCTAAGTGTGATGCTCTCTTCCCTTACAGCAGTGAGATCGTGTCGTCCAAGTTACTTGCAGATCGACCCCGTGCTAGACATAAACGGTATGCGAATTCCAATTTTTCATGTTTTCACTGTATTGGCGCCTCGACTTATGATCAACGGACCTTCCACATAATCGTGCGGTGTTTGCTAGACTAATTGCTATGGTGCAAGGCTAAATAATACTTGAAGCTTATTGCTGTTTTACTCTAATTTTAGAATATGCCACACTTGGGTCCACGGCCGATGTACGTAACGTGCATAGTAAATGTAGCGAAATGTATCTCCAACCACGTGATTAAACCATCTATGCATTATGCGCACGTGGCGGTGTACTTCTCAACCGGTTATGCGGACGAATGACGCTGCTAACTCGCAGGCTATTTAGCCAAAACTTGAAATTTCTCAGTTGGCAGAGTCTATAAAGACGGAAATCTTTCCACCAGAAGTTATCACACAATCGCTAAACTATTTGCCTCGGTTGTCGTATTCAGCTCTTGTTACACGGAAATACCCAACAGAATCATCTGCCCTGACGCTGGCTACCCTTATCCACGATATGACACAGTCCTTCGCAAATCGGACAATATCAAAATCCCAGTGGGACTAGTCAGCAGAAAAATTCAGGGGGCAGTTGGCGGCATGGAAATCTCCGCCAAAGCCGTGATCTGGTGTGCTGAACTGAAAAATATGATATATATCCTACGGAAAAATTCCTCGAGGAACCATTTTCTGCGCTAGGTAAAGAGAAGCTAATAAAAATATACTCGGCCTTGTTTGGGATACACATCAGCTGCCGTTTTGGAGCTAACTATCTTTGGGCTGTACACTCGCTGCCTGCGATTCATACCATGTGGAAAAACGACATGAAAACGATGATATGAGTTTGAGGGCAGGTAAGGGAAAAGCCACATTTATATATAACCGACCGTAATATGTAACGTCTATCGTCAACCCCTGCCTGCAAAAAAGCCACACTTGAGCAGCTTTTTAATGGAGGCGTGGCTAAGGGTAAGCTTTCTATCTCCTTTTTTCCCAATATTTTGCCGTTCCTCGCCCTCACGAATATCCGAATTTGATTATAAATTGAGAAACTACATACTGCTGCCAACAGCCCGCCGCACCCTTTAGTAATGCGGTAGTAAGCGAAGAGGGGGTACTACATACGGACAGCCGACGGACAACCTCCCAGGCAGCTGAGCACCCCGTCCCGGCTGGACGTAAATGCGGAGTACATGTAGGCCCTGGTGATGGATTTGTCATCAATTTCACCACTAGCGGGATGAATCGACTTAAGGGGGTCGACGACTCGAGCGACGATGAGCAGCCCCCCGCTTTGGGGCAGAGCGTAGAAAACGCCGATACCAACCAGGCTGAAGACGACGCCCCTGCATCCCCAAGTGAAGACGGCGAAGACGCGGATTCGTCCGAAGAGTCGAGTGACGATGACGAGGAGGAGATTGCCAAGGTTCGCGAGGGATTCATCGTGGATAGCGACAGCGACGAAGAAAGCGGAAGCGACGAGAGCACCAAGCGCAAGAACAGGCGCAAACGGAGACGCCGACGGGCTGCAGACACCGAGCAAATCCAGCTCGACGAGGACGACCTCGACCTGCTCGGTGAGGTCCGTGGCGTCAGCTCACGCGCTGACTCGCGCGGTTCCGAGGGATCCAACCGGTTCAAGCGTCTGAAAAAGGCCAGCAGCGAAAGCTCTGCGCCCCGTAAGGGCCTCGACGCCATGTTCGACGATGCTGCTGACGAGGACGAGGACAACGACCGAGGCGACTACTCCCGGGACGCAGGCTCTGGTTCGCGTGGAGATAGCAGACGCCGCAGCGGAGGCGAGTTTGACGATTTCATTGAGGCCGACGAGTTCAGTGGTGACGACGACGAGGAGCTACGACGCCAGGAAGAGCTGGAAATCGGGCGTCGTGCTGCTCGACGGGCCGGTCGCGGCTCCGGTGCAGGTGCCGAGGGTGCGCTGGGAGGTGGCGTTGGTGCCGGCCTCAGTGCTGCCGTCGGTGACCTCACGGGCCTCGACGAGGAGAAGCTGAGCGAGATCTACGACGTTTTCGGCGACGGCGAGATGTACGACTGGGCCTTGGCCAACGAGGACGACGAGGTGGCCGACGGCACGGCTTTTCCGCCCGCTACTGGCAGCAGTGGGGCAACCGGTGCTGGTGGAGACGAGCTTCAGCTTACCGATGTGTTCGAGCCCAGCGAGCTGGCTGCGCGCATGCTCACTGCGGAAGACAACGCGATTCGCAGCGAGGATCTCCCGGAGCGCTTCCAGGTCCTGCGCCAGCGCCTGAACCAGCACAGCTACGAGCTGGACGACGCAGACTTCTTCGAGAAGAAGCAGTGGATCGTCGAGCAGGTGCTGAAGATCAAGCAGCCCGATTTCGAGCTGCGAGACGCCACGCGAACCGCCGTGGGCCACGTCGTGGAGTGCATTGCGCGCGAGAACCTGGAGGTGCCGTTTATCTGGCATCACCGCCAGGACTACCTGGTTCAGTTCAGCTCATCGAGCAGCGATGCCGTGCGCACGCAGCTGCTCACGCTGGACGATCTGTGGAAGATCATCGACTTCGATCTGGATTTCCACGCCATTCTCGAGCGCAGGCGTGCTGCAGTCAAGCTAGCGAAGGCTGCGCGACTTGACGAGCAAAGTGGCGAGACCAACGAGACCAACGAGCCCAGCGAACAGAACGGCGAGTCCAACGGACAGGGAGCCAATGGCGCGAACGAGCCGAGTGCTGAGCTCAAGAAGCGGGTGTCGGACCTGCTCGAGTCTGCCCAGTCCGGCGTGGAGTTCCAGGACATCATCGACCACATCCAGTTCATTGCGAGCGCGCAGCTTCGGGCAGCACGCCGTCACTCGCGCTTTTCATCTTTCGATAGAGTTCGCTCGGGCGCTACGATGGAGATCGTGAATGCGTTCAACGTCGCGCCCGAGCTGGTTTCGTCGCATCTAAAGAGCGGCAGCGGGATCGAGCACCAGGACATGGCGCTGACGCCCGAGGAAGTGGCCTCCGAGCTGGGCCAGGCCAACGTGCTCGATGCGGTCAACTACTGCGCCAACGCGCTGAACTTCGACCCGCACATCAAGCAGTTCTTCCGGCGCGAGTTCGAGCAGCATGCCAAGGTCGATCTCGTGCTCACCGACGACGGCCGCAAGAAGATCACCGCAAACTCGCCGTACGCAGACCTCAAGTACTCGTGCAACTGGACGCTGGAGGAGCTGCGCGCCAAGCCTGCGTTGTTCCTGCGTATGCAGACCGCCGAGACGCAGGGCTTGCTGATCGTGCGGGCGCAGTACCCGCACTACAAGACCACGCTGTACCAGCAGTTCGAGAGCACGCTGGCTGGTACCAGCAGCGGGGAGTGGAGGAAGCAGCGGTGCGCGATCGCCAAGGCTGCGTCGCGCCTGGTCGTCCCCTCCATTGCCCGCAACGTGCTCGAGTCGCTTCGTGCGGCTGCGGTGCGCTCGCTGCGCTACGAGGTCAGGCACGCCTTTGCCGCTCGCCTCGACCAGGCCCCGTTCAAGCCTCCCGGATACGTCCTCGGCACCATCCCGCGCGTGCTGTGCGTCAGTGCCGGTGAGGCCAGCCACATGGACGCCGTTCTGGCCTGCGTGGTGGACGAAGACGGGCATGTGAGCGAGGTGGTGAAGCTGGGCGACGCCAAGCAGGCCGATTTCACTAATAGGCTGGTGCAGACCATCCAGGACGTGCGTCCCGACGTGGTGGGCGTGGCAGGCTTCACCCCGGCCGCGCGCCGTCTGTTTGCTTCGGTTAATACCGCCGTGCGCGAGAAGGCCCAGCTCATGGCCGGCCCCGAGGACGCCCAGCAGCCGCTGCAGGTGATCTGGGTGCAGGACGAGGTGGCCCGGCTGTACCGTCACTCCACGCGGGCGGCCCAGGAGTTCCCCGATCTCGTGCCGAACGCTCGCTACTGCGTGGCGGTCGCGCGGTACGTCCAGAGCCCGCTGCTCGAGTACGCCCAGCTGGAGGCTTCGCAGCTGAGCAACCTCATTTTGCACAAAGACCAGTCGCTGCTCCCGCAGGAGGAGTTTGCCTGGGCTACAGAAACTGCATTTGTGGACAGCGTGTGCGTGGAGGGCGTCGATCTCAACCTGGCGGTGAGGTCGGCCTACCACGCTGCCGTCCTCCGGTTCGTTTCCGGATTGGGCCCGCGAAAGGCCAGTGGAATCGTACAAAGCGTGCTTGCGCGTGCGCGCGGTGGCCGCGTGGCCCTGCGAACACAGCTCGTCACGGCCGAGATCACGCCGAGAATCGTGTTCATGAACTGTGCCTCGTTCCTGCGGATCCCGTGGTCGCAGTCGCGCGACTCGGTCGGCGATGAGTCGGGCGACTACCTCGACTCCACGCGAATCCACCCCGAGGATTACGAGTTGGCCCGGAAAATGTGCGCTGACGCCCTCGAACTGGACGAGGAGGACATAGAAGTTGTCGAGGAGCGCACGCCCGGTGGTGTGGTGGGCCAGCTGGTCTCTGACGACGCGGAGATGCGCAAGCTCGACGAGCTGGTGCTGGAGGAGTACGCAGAGGAGCTGGAGCAGCTGTTCAAGCAGCGCAAGCGGGTCACTCTCGACACGATCAGACGCGAGATCGAGGATCCGTACGCGGAGCTTCGCCAGCCTCTGCGGATGCTGACGACCGAGGACGTGTTCACCATGCTTACAGGTGAGACGCGCGAGTCCTTCTACGCTGGCTTGGTCGTCTCCTCGACGGTCCGCCGGGTGACGGGCCGGCAGCTTGTTCTGTCGCTTAGCGGCGGTATCGACGGTATTGCCGAATCGGGTGCAATTAGTGATGATCGCAGCGTCCCCCTTGCCCAGCAGTTCGCTCCCGGCCAGGCCGTGCAGGCCGTGGTGGAGACGGTGGACTACCTGGCTTTGCTGGCAAGGGTCAACACCCGACAGAGTGCGGTTGAGCAGGCTCAGTCCGCGGAATCCAAGTCGATTGACCACCGCCAGGACGATCCGCACTGGAACTTCCAGGCTGAGCGCCGCGATATCGATGCGGCCCAGCGCAAGGCCCAGCAGCGCGACCGCCAAATGAGGGTCATCAAGCACCCTCTGTTCCGCCCGTTCGGCGCTCGGGAGGCAGAGGCTTTCTTGGCCCCTCTGCAGCGCGGCGATCTGGTGATCCGCCCCAGCTCCCGCGGACTCGACCACCTGGTCGTCACCTGGAAGGTCGCGGACCAGATCTACCAGCACATCGACGTGCTGGAACTCGACAAACCCAACGACTACGCACTGGGAAAGACGCTGTGTGTCGGGCACTACCGCTACCATGATCTGGACGAACTGATCATCATGCACGTGCAGTCAATGGCTCGCAAGGTCGACGAGATGGCCAGCAGCGAAAAGTTCCAGCAGGGAAACAGACGAGATGTAGAGAAGTGGCTCAGTGCCTACACTAATGCGAGACCCACCCAGTCTGTGTACGCATTCTGCTTCGACCACCGACGGCCGGGTTACTTCTTGCTGTCCTACATGCTGGGTGCCAACCAGCCTATAAAAGATTGCCATGTGAAGGTTTTGCCCAATGGTTACGAGTTTATGCGCAATGCCTATCCCGATGTGCAGAGTGTCACCAATGGATTCAAAACAATGGTTCAGCGGATGCTTTCCTAGTTCTATATGTGTAATTATAAACATGTGCGTGAGAATACAGGTGATACTTCCATGCACACAAATGTAAATACTTTATTTAATCCTTTTGAAAAAACTGCCTCGAACATTTTGAAGCGCGATCGCCCTTTCGTAATTCAGCGCCCTTTCCATTCAGCTGCAGACGCACTGCACTTCGTTGATTTGTACCTGGCATTATCCACCCAGTATGCGCATGTAAAAATATGATG
Source organism: Starmerella bombi (assembly GCA_030579915.1). Classification (NCBI taxonomy): domain Eukaryota; kingdom Fungi; phylum Ascomycota; class Dipodascomycetes; order Dipodascales; family Trichomonascaceae; genus Starmerella; species Starmerella bombi. The sequence goes on from JAKTRX010000010.1 coordinate 49,595, forward strand.
ATATATTTAACCCATAAACCGCACCCTAATTGGTTATGCTCACCCTGTTGCATCCCGCATATTTTCAGCGCTAACTGGAAATCATTTACATGCATCACATCTAAATATATCATTTACCGTTGAATTAAAATAATCGACCCTTATACATCCGGTATTTGTTTTACGTAGAACGCTCGGATATTGCCACACACTGAGATCGGGCTACACTGAGATCGGGCTACACTGAGATCGGGCTACACTGAGATCGGGCTACACTGCGATTGGACTACACTGGGCTACACTGAGATTGGACTACGCTGCGATTGGACTTATTGGATAAATTACACAGAGTTTACTGGCTGTTCCTATCGAAAAAGAACTTGGAATATTACCACAGCGATTATCACCGCTTGATCTTATTATTGGCTATCGTATTTTAACGGGCCAAAAAAATTAAGTACTTCGGTGGATCACGGGTATTGAGATCGGTGTAGAATGGGTAGCCCTATTCTCGATTAAAAGGATGCAGTGCAGAACCGTTCATGCAAGACGCAAGGTATGTGATTGGTTAATCAATGGTACCTTCCCATCGGACGGAAGTTGCCATCTATGTCAAGTATTGAGAAATAGTTACACTCGTTATTCAAATGCACAGGAAGTAAAAAATATAATTGTATCGAGTATGGAAATGTAGTACTAAACAGTACCTAATGGTACTTAACGATTGACAGTCTTACTGATCTGCTGGTTCAGGCTCTGCAACTGGCTAGCACTGACTCCGTTCTTGGAAGCCAGGCTGGCCAGCTTCGAGTAGTTTCCAGTTAACTGGCCTACAAGTTCAGCATTGATCGTGTCTTCACCACCACCAATCAGGTTAGCCAGTAACACTTCCGCACCGTTGGTGACGGACTGAACAAATGGTCCTAAAAGAACATTGCCGATCGCCTTGGAAATACCGAAAGTAAATGGCGCCAGAGCGTTGCTCACGGTAGCAATAGCATTGTCGATCTGCGAATCGGCACCTGTGATGAAAGCCACTAAGCGGTCTGAATTGGAGTGCGCGTCACCACCAGTCTGCTGGAGACGATGGGTAAGTGTGTCGTGAACTTGGGCAGCGTTGGTCATGGCACCTTCATAGCCAGACATATCGGCTGCAGTAGCACGCTTAGACTTAGGAATCGTGTTGCTCAGTTGCTGGTTCAAGTTTTCCAGCCGGGATGTATCAACACTGTTCTGCTTTGAAAGCTCAATAAGACGGGAGTAGTCGCCAGTCATCTGGCCGATCATCTGTGCATCAATGCGGTCCTCGGAGTTGCCAATAAGGTTGGCAACGAGAACCTCGGCACCGTTGGTGACAGACTGAACAAATGGACCCAACAGCACATTGCCAATTGCCTTGGAAATCCCGAATGTAAACGGAGCAAGCGCGTCGCTAACAGTAGCAATAGCGTTGTCAATTTGCGAATCTGCACCAGTGATGAAAGAAACTAAACGCTCCTCACTGGCGTGGGCACCACCATCGGACTTCAGACGCTCGTTAAGAGTATCGACGACTTGACGGTGGTTGGTCATGGCACCTTCGTAGCCAGACATGCCCTGCTGGGTCTGCTGCTGCTGCTGTGCGACCTGTTGATTGGTTCCACTAGCACATACAAGGGCGAGAGTGGCGAGAGTGGTGAGAGAGAACATCATTGAAAGAGTGAATAGAGTGGGTGGAGTGAGATGCTAATAATACTCCATTGGAAGCCTCTTATATACTTGAGTGGGCTTCAGTTTGCATATTAAACCATATAATAGTAATGAATACGAGATTAAACTGAAATTTTTCACAAGGTGCAGTGCCTGTTGTATTTTAACCTAATCTAACCTTATGCCTGTATGCGAAAATGTATACTGAGCATAAACCTACCAGAAACGGAAGTACCAATGAATGTGAAACCAGTGCGAACCCAAACGGTTGCTCAGCAGGCTCATGCACGGTATTGTTTCAGTTTGAAACTGATCTAGCAGTAGAGTGAGTTCACACATGTGTACGCATACCAAGCCATAAAAGCCAGACTGGAGATGCTTGAAATACACTTCTAAGCTATACATTTGCGTGCATTCAGTTCCTATTGGTAATACCTCTTGATACCAATAGGTTCGAGGGTGCTCAAACACGCCCATGTTTCACATTAAAATTAATGTAACAGCATAGAGAACCTGCAGACTTATGCATGTACAACAATTATAAAATGCTTAAACCAATCCGCGAACGGTAGCATCTAATATACTTGAAACAGCCGTCAGTGGAATGCACCCATGCATACGCAACATGCACAGATCCATACACGGAAATACATAACACGTTTGAGGCGAAATTGTACTTTTGGAGTGAAATAATACATTTTATAACACTTAGTGTAATGCCCGCACCAATATGCCACAGTTTGGAAACTTCGTGGACAGATGCGGACTCATGGATCTAAAAGCTGAAGCCTGACGTAACCAAGGAAAATACTTATTGCAGAAGATGTATGGATGGTGCAACAGATTCACAAGGCCAAATTGAAACCACTTTTGCTGAAGAGTGAATATAGAAACTTATCATTTTAATTTATTTAGCACCATATTAGGAACCATAGCCAATATTACAATATACATTATGGATATACTATGCTAATAAGAACTAGCGCTATGGCATGTTTGCTGATAACGAAACACTAATAGGAAACAGAAATATGAGAATACCAGTGATACGTATACGAATATAGCCAGTTTATATCGTATCTGCTTATCACACCAGACCAGAATGCATTATCATCCATATAGTACTATAAAACATAAAGTCAAGAAGAAATACCCGAGCTTGATACCATACAGCACGAAAATTTTATATTTGGCAAGAACTTGTGCATATTAAACCATATCAATAGCCGCTTCACATGGGCTCTGTAACCTAGTCATGAAACAAAAAGCCTAACCCTTAGCGCATGCTTGATCCTCCTACCAGCCGCACTCTCATTGGATCCCTAATACCACCCAAGCCTATAGGTAGGCACTATATGGACGATAACGGGTCCACTGTCTTCCACCGCTTCGAGGTATCTCGCAACTAGTCTGGAAATACGCGGAACCACCTTGGTATATAGGTTTTTCAATTCCCCACAAGTCTCGCGTGTTATTAATAGCGAGTTCCCGATCGGGTGAGATAAGTGAGGATCACATGACCATGCGTGATAAAGTACGTGCTCCAGATTCTCCACTGACATGCGGTCTTCACTGAAACTAGCCCAATCAGTAATTAAACGCTACGGTATCGGTGTTGGCATTGGTATTGGTGTAGGTATAGGCATTGGTATTGGCTACAAGTCGCGTCGCATCGACCAGTTACCCAAAACAGATGCCTCATGCACTCTACCGCTGTCGCAGGCTGCTCCTCCCAAGTACGCAAGCCCCAAGAGTTTCCAACAAGCTTTGATAGAATTCAAGCGGGTCGTCGGAGAGGAAAACGTCAGTATTGCCACAGATACTATTGACCAGCACAGCGACTCTGCATGGCAGTTTTACCACGCCAAGCCTGGCGAAGCACCCCACGCAGTGGTATTTCCCGAAAGTACCGAGGAAGTCTCGCAGGTAATGAAGATAGCACACCTTTACAAAGTCCCAGTGACCGCCTACTCAGGTGGAACCAGTTTGGAGGGACAATTCACTCCCATTTACCAGGGTATCTCGCTTGACCTGAACCGGATGAACAACGTGCTTCAAGTGAATAAACGCGACTTGGACTGTGTTGTTCAGCCAGCAGTGGGTTGGGAGCAACTCAACGATGAGCTCGATGACTACGGACTGCTATTTGGCGTGGATCCGGGGCCAGCAGCGGCTATTGGCGGTATGGTGAACACATGTGCCAGTGGCACGCGTGCGTACCGTTACGGCACCATGCGACACAATGTCCTGGGAATGGTGTGTGTACTGGCTGATGGAACGGTTGTGCGAACTCGGAAGCGCCCACGGAAGTCTAGTGCTGGCTACAGTCTAGGTGACCTGATCATTGGATCGGAGGGCACGCTGGCCATTGTCACGGAGATTACTGTGAAATGCCATCCAAAACCGGCAGTCTCTCGAATCGGAGCACTCGCTTTCCCCACTATCCGGGCAGCCGCTGACACTGTTGAGCAGATTCTGCATTCAGGCCGTCAGCTGGATGCCATGGAGATCATGGACGCTGAACAGATGAGGTTAGTGAATAACTGCGGTATTACTAGCCGTAAGTGGAAGGAGGACAGCACTTTGTTGTTACGGTTTGGTGGCCCGAATAATGAGCGCGTTGAGCAGGATATCGAGGCCGTCATGGAGCTAGCCAAAAAGAACCATGCTTCGGATCTTGTGTTTGCAGAGACCGAAGAACAGGGTGACGAGCTATGGGCTGCCCGGAAAAACGCTCTCTACTCTCTGCTGCATAGCTCGCCAAAGGGGTACCATACGTACGGTACCGATACTGCAGTGCCGGTTTCGCAACTGGCCAGGTTCGTTGAAGAAGCCCAGCAGCAGATTATCAAGTCTGGGCTCATGGGGTCCGTGCTGGGTCACGTTGGAGATGGCAATTTCCACGTCAGTATCGCCTACGATCCCAAAACTCAAGGCCAAAAGGTGCGTGATCTAGCTGATTGGCTTGCCAGACGCAGCATCGAGCTAGAAGGAACCTGCACGGGAGAGCACGGAATCGGAATGGGAAAACGAGAGCTACTGCTGGAGGAACTGGGAGAGCCTGCCGTAGACACGATGCGTAAGATCAAGAGCACACTCGACCCTCACTCTATTCTCAACCCCGGGAAGATTTTCAAGCTGGAACCATAGCCGATTCCACGTGTATAATAAAAGCACAAGCCACAATCACACTTTAAGTTACTATAGAGCGTGGGCTACATCTCAAATAACATGTAAATTTAACTTCAGACAGGAATAGGAAGGTGCTAAGTCGACCGTCTTAGCATCACACTGCTACATATACTCTTTAACGTAAACATGATCAGAGAAAGGTATGTTTCTGAATATCTTATAGATATAATGTAGAAAGTGTTATTAAATCGAATGACTCTTCTCAATTTATAGATGTTTCAGAATGCTGCCACCTTCTAACTATATCGCTGCAGTTGCTACCGAGCATTTAGTGACGGTTGTAACCTGTAACATTATTGCAATATGCTGCCGCGTACTAGTACGAGCGCTCAGTTCCTGCAAGTATAGCCATTGCTCCTCAAAGAGTGGTAAAAACTAAATAGGTGTGGCCAGTGTTGTGATTAACACTGTAGCTGAAAGCTGTAATACTAAATCACCGCTTTAATTTATATATAATTTCTGATTCTGTAACTGGCCAGCAACCATTAGTAAATCTAAAATGGCTGGTAGTGGATTACAATTATACTCAATCCGTGAATCAAACAGTGCCAGTCTGCAAAGTACCGTTTATAGTTACGGAAGTGTTCCTGCAGCCTGCAAGCGGGATTGTAATGAACTGTAACCACCCAGCTGTAGCAAACTGCCACCAGTGATATATAAAATTACATACCACCTAGTATATATTTAACTATTTCCCAACAATGAATAACTCCCAACCCAGCATGAAACTCTCGGTATAAACATACGTTCGAAATCCGCAATATGCAACAAACTGGGTTGGGATATTCCCATGACTTACACGTGATGCCTTCCTACCTCCTAATATGATGCACTCTAGATCTATCTTAAGGCGGATATGCGGCTCAAAGGCATTCCAGCCTAGTATAATTTTTTCTTCCCTCAATTATTCTACAATGAAAACGCCCGTAATTAACACTGCAGCCATTATGGTTATTGGAGACGAGGTTCTCAATGGCAAGATCAAGGACACCAACTCCCAGTACTTTGCCCAGTACTGTTTTGAGCTGGGAATAGATCTTCAGCGAATTGCTGTTGTACCGGACAAAAAGCAGGACATTTCTGAGACCTTGAACCAACTGCGGGCTAAATATGACTTCATTGTGACTACTGGAGGCATTGGGCCTACCCATGACGATATCACCTACGAGAGCGTGGCTCATGCGTATGGGCTTGACTTGGCATTGGACGAGAAAACTGTGTCGGCAATGGACAGGTTGTCCAAGCATCGCCCCAGCGATAAGCCTAAGGGAAGCAGGGAGCTGGCTGCACAACTCCGCATGGCAGAGTTCCCGCAAGGAAGCAACGTTGAGCGTATCTTCGTCAGTCCCACCCTCTGGGTCCCGGTAGTTGCACTCGACCAGCAAGTATACATTTTCCCCGGTATCCCCTCGCTGTATAAGACGATGATGGAAGGACTGCGACCGCGAATTGCCGAAAGAGTGAATGCTCCAAAGCTTCTTCGAAGGTACGTGTCCACAACCACCCCCGAATCAATGTTAGCGGCACTTCTGAGTGATATTCACAACAAGTATGCTGACAAGGGGGTCAAAATCGGCAGTTACCCCCACTTCAAGGACAAGCGGAACACTGTCTCAGTGCTTGGTCCGGAGGAGCAAGAAGGCGCACTACAACAGATCGTTGACGAGCTGCTCCAGAAGCTAGAGACTAGCAAGGAGATCAGCCCGGAGGTCGAAGCATCGAGTAGCTAGACTATATACTTTATGTATTATAGTTCTCATCGCGTTTAGCATTCACTGAGTACGCTTAAGTACACACTGTCTGATATATAATAAACTATGTAGTGTAGCAAGTCGTGGAAATAGCTATTTGGTATGATGTAAGTTACAGCTCCCTATCATCTATCTGCAGTGGCACTCGTGATACTCTAAGTAAGTCCTGAAAATCTCCAAAAATGATTTCAAAAATTGAGAGTATAAACTTTACATCTCATCATCGTTAATATACATTATTAAAGTCCGTCTGTAGCGACATTCCCTGACACTTTGAGTAGCTTGTGGAAATATCCAAGAAGTATTTAAAAAACTCAGTATAGTGCAATTTACACTGCTTGTCACCCTCGTTAATATATATTATTAAAACCACCTGTAGCGGCATTTGCTGTGAGCTGACACTCGCAAGGGGCTAAGTTAATTTAATTACAGTCATGTATACAGTATTACCTGAAGTCAATCATTCATTCAGCCTAGTTAGCATATAGAGATGGAGCGTGTGCCACGGGTATGTATATGCGTTGGACTATTCAACAATGTATTCCAATTAAGGATTTAGGCGCATCACATACTGGACTTACAATTGTGTCACTACAGCGTAAGTAGCTGCATCTCCAGCCATGGGTGACAGTGTGACAGTTCAGACTTCCCGAATCACACCATCATTTCAGCTGCGTGCAAAGTACATGTGAATTTATCTGACCGTTTACTAGCGGAATATTTAACAATACGTGACATAGGTGTGGGATTTCTGTGACTTGACATATGTTTGCTATATAGGCATTATATGGTGATAACGTGTTCAACAACAACAGAGACAGCAGCTGACGCGACAGTAAACCACCCCAGCATAATTACGTGCTGTAAGTATATCTTATCATATCCAAGTACTTATTTGATATCCGATTATCTGATTGTACCTGAGGAGAATCTCTGAAATGGGGTCTGTATGGACCCAAGCTTCTATGCTTCACACCACAATAAGAGCTGTCATTGCTTACTGGCATTACATTGGGTACATAACTATGCTAAAAGTAGAACGGAACTACTCGTCATCATCAGAATCCACAGGTTTGGGAGTGCCCTTCGGCGACTGCAGCCACTCAAGGTAGCGGAGTCGGCGACGGGTGTCCCGCTCCTTCTGCTCGTTACGCGTAAGCTTCTTCTTCTTCTTGCGGATCTTGATGTTAGCCGGGGAGTCGTTGTCGTTGGGAGCAGGCGAGGCAGTCCTGGAAGCAGCGGTCGAGTTGGCAGCAGAAGTGGAGGCAGAGCTGGCACTGCTGGCATTTCCGCCGTCCTCGAAGCTACTGGCGTTTCCTTCGACTTTACCCTTCATGGTGACCTGTCCGTTATCCACGATCCACTGCTCGGCACTCAAGGCGCCCACGAACTCGGTGTTGTGGGAGATCAGAATCACACCTCCGCTCCAGTCGCGAATGGCCACGGCCAGACCACCCAGAGAGTCACGGTCCAGGTAGTTTGTAGGCTCGTCCAGCACAAGCAAGTGCGGGTTGTTCCAGGTAGCACCAGCAATGACCACCTTGACGAGCTGTCCACCACTCAGGCTTCCCAAAGGAGTGTGATCGGCGATGTCACCGTCCAAGCCAACGTCCTCGAAGTGCTTGCGAATGACAGGAGGCGTGAGGTCACGGTAACCCAGGCCTTCACGGCTGGCCTCGTGGTCGTCGAACTCCTGCACCAGCTTTCCGAATCCACGCTCGATCAGCTCCTCGCGGGGCATGAAGGTGTTGAACTTGGGCAGCATGCCCTTCCACTGGACCTCGTACTGGAACGTCTTCTTCAGCTTGGAGCGGCCGATGATAGCCTCCAGAATGCGCTCACGGCCAGTGTCGTCCACGACCTGAGGCTTCAGCATCACGGCCTTCTCCTCCTCGCTCATGATTCGTGTCTGCTTGAGATGCACCTCACGGTCGTCTCCGTTCTGGTAACGCCATTGCAGATACTGGTTGGCAGTCTTCTCCTTGTGCTTCTCAACGTGCTGGAACGCGTGCTGGGCAATGTAGCCGATACGCAGGTTCGGGTGCTTCTCCACCTTGCCGGCGTTGGGAATCAGCTCGCCGGTGAGCAGCTTGATCAGCGTACTCTTACCAGCACCGTTGGGTCCCAGTACGGCGATTCGGCTGGACAAGCTCACCGAGCACGACACGTTCTCCAACGAGTACTTCTCGGCACCGGGGTACTTGAAGCTCACGTTGGCGATGCGGGCAATGGCCCTGGTGTTCGAGCGCACACCGGTGAGAATGCCGGGAGGAGGGAACGCCATCTGCACCACCGAGTCGGTCAGCGTGTAGTACGACTTGCCCTCGGGGCGCACCTTGACGAACTCGGACAGGTTGCCCTTGTAGTACACCAGGCGCTTGGACTCGTAGTGGATGATGTCCGTGCACACTGCGTCCAGGAACGACGAGTCGTGGGACACAATGAGCGAGGTGATCTCGGTGTGGGTGTTCAGGTAGTCCTCCAGCCACTGCACGTTGGCAACGTCCAAGTGGTTAGTAGGCTCATCCAGCAGCAGAACATCGGCCTTCATCAGCATGGCTCTGGCCAGCTCGAGCTTCATCTTCCATCCACCGCTCAAGGCACCGACGTTCTGGGCACGGCGCTCAGCGTCGAACCCGACCTCGGCGAGTGCGTTGGCGATTTCCTCGTGGGGACTGGTGATCTCGGGATCGCTGGCAATGAAGTTCACCAGATCGGTGTCGGCATCGGCACCCTGGAGCCTGTGCTCGACGAAGCAGGTGCGCAGCTGCGTCTTGTCGGGGAAGCCCTCGAGCTTACCGTTGGCAATGGCACGCATCAGCGTGGACTTACCGCATCCGTTGCGTCCACACAGACCGTAGCGGTGGCCCTTGAAGAGACGCATGGTGGCTTTGTTCAGCAGCATACGTCCACCGTAGGCCAACGAGAAGCGTGCGTTGACGATCTCAACGCCCTCGATCTCCTCCTCCTCGACGCGCGAGTCAGCGAACATCTGCTCGAAGTGCAGAGTCTTGGCGTGAGCCTCAGTGGAGTCCAGCTTGCAGATGGACTCGTAGCACTCCTGGAGCAAAGTGAACTCACGGGTATTCACGGTGAGCAGCACAATGGCGCTGGCCAGCTCGCGCTCCAGATCGGGCAGCGAAGCAGGCACGCTCTCAGCAGCCTGCTCTTTGCTGATCCGCAATGCACGGTCGCTGCTCTTGGTATCCTCGGATGCCTGCTCCAGCACCTCGAAGGCGCGGGTGGCAAGCTCACGCACCTCAGGCAAGGAGGCGTGCTCGAGAGTCTGCTTGATTCCGGGGAGCAGTTCCGGGATGAAGTTGTGCACCTCCCACGGGTTGTGGACCAACCTGGTCAGGTTCTCGGTGACAACAACGGCCTGACGCAGCGAGTCCTGGCTCGAAAACACAGTAAGCGCACGCACCAAAATAGGCACGAGGACAGCCAAACAAGGCTCGGTGACCTCAGCCACGAACGTGACTGCACTCAAGGTCTTGATGCACGGCTGCACCTTCTTGGGATCGGTAAGGGCGTCCATGATGACGTCGATACGAGGCACGACGTCCTGGTTGTCGAGCTTCTGCATGAACTTGGTGGCGGTACGACGGGCCTGCTTGGAGACCTCGGGCTTGAAGTCGTGCAGCTGGGCAGTCAGCAGCGGGATTCCGCGGTAGAACTGCAGCTCGACCCAGTCGGGGGCGCAGGTGTCGCACACAAAGTCGACACACTGAAGGGCACCAATTTTAGTAGCAGGCTTAGCACTCTGGTCGGCCAAGACGTCCCACACAATCGAGATGAAGCGGCTGGCGACCACCTGAGGGGGAATGGAGCGCTGAATGGCAGAAACAGCGTCCGAGGCGGTGCGCTTCACAGCACCGTCCTTGTCAACCAACGCAGCAAGGGCAATTGGGAGCAAGGGAAGAAAGTAGGCAGGTGCGACGGGGTCAGTGCTGAACTTCAGAGCGAGCTGGGAAACAATCTGCATGCTGCCCTCGCGAGCAGAACTGGATTTTTTCAATTTGAGCAAAGCCTCAACGCCATTCCTCACCTGCAGGTCGGAGATTTGCTGGGGTGTCGAAATGGTAGAGACGAGAGCAGAAACAGCAGTTTTCAGCTCGGAGGGGGCCGATGCACGGGCAATGGCCTGGAAATGATCAGAAAGAGGGGAATCCCGCAAGCTGGTAGCAATTGTGTCTGCTAATGCCTGCAGGTTCATGCTGGAGGGCGATGGCGACACGCCAGTGGAGCTGGGGGTGGAGCTGGGGACGGAGCTGGCCGGAGTGCCATTCGCACTAGCATTTAGGCCTCCAGGAACGAAAGTTTGGCTGGCAGCCATGCGTCCTGGTGTAAAATCAAGGGGGACGTACTTTTTCTTGGGAGGCATCCAAAAGTTTTCACTGATAGTCTTCCTAGCCCTCCAAATGCATACTTAAAATCTCTCGGAATAACCCTACAACCCAACGTGGTGGTTTTGTCTACTAGTTCCCTCAAGGGCAGGTGTTCATATGCACTCGGAGAATCAGGCGTTTGGCGCTAGCTTCACGAGGACTGTTTGTGAGTGATGCCGGGCCATTCCGCGCCGAATTTTATTCGAGGCGTTTCACGCAATTTAGTTATGTTTCACGCGTTCTCCCAGCATTCCACCATTGTAAGCAGATTTCAAAATTTTCAGCATGCCGCGTTGTAAGCATATCGTAAAAAATGTGGGCAAATGCAAAAGATTAAGCAAATTTAAAAGTAAGTAAATTTCGGGAGAAATATGTATATTGCAAACAACCTAGAACTAGTCAAATAATATATAAAATGCCGAGAAATGTGGCTTCATTGGGTAGAAATGTGAGCCATGCAGAAACTATGAAAAGACGGAAGTGGCATGCTAATAATAGAATAATGCTCAGGACTCCGCCAGAAATTACCAACTAACGTGAATCAGACTATGTAAGGAGCCACAAATTAATAATATATATATGTATAGTGTGTGATATTGGTCAAGTAGTGCTGTGTTGCATACCGCAATATAAGACAATGATGGCCCGGTTCTAGAGCAATTAGATCGTGAAGACAGACTATGCTATGCTTATTTTACGCATCCAGCGATTTGTGACTTGCTTTCTTAGATTCTGGAGTATATTAACGAAAAATAAAGGTACTCTAAAACATATCGCACGCTCGGTAGAGAGGTGTTTACTATCAGCATATAACGTACATAACGACCTGAACTATGTAGATAAGTCAGTACATATGCTTATAGACATCGTGTGTCATACCAATCCTACATTTATAGTATCCAACTGGTGACCTCAAAAACAGCACATTGCTATAATAACTTTAGATACGGGGTCCTAAGGTCGTTTTAACTCTAACACACTACTATAGACAATTAGAACGGGGCGTATCTGTAACATACTATGTATAACGGCGCCATGTTAGACCTACAAGAATTACACGGTAGAATCAAGAACAACACAGACTTCTGGAAGTGATTTGGCAAAAAGTGGTTAATGCGATTTTCATATTCTAATACCAGTAGGACCTTTGAGAAAGTACACTGTCAGCACTAAAGCCACATTTATCCGCACATAGGTAGATGCGAATACCATAATGTTTTCATACCTCCTATGTGGATATAAAAGGGAAAAAACTCGGCGTTTAAAATAGTTACACTTAATAGGCATTTGGCAGTATAAATTACTACATTTTCTTATCAATATATGAGATCTTCACTCAACGCACTTACCAAGTACAGCAACCTATGATCCTATCCAAAAGTAGGGTAGTTGCCAAATACGGAGCTCGGGAGAAGTATGCGCCCTTACCACCGCGTTGGGGACAAGTAAGATTCTACCATTGGCATGGTACGCGTATTGAGACCCAATACATTTTAATTCGCATAGTATCAGAGTACCCACTATAGAGTGCAGATTTTCCGGCATAGATGGAACACCCGAGAAAATCTGACGATGCTGCATCGTCACTTCGGTGCATTTCATGACGCCGGGAACGTGATACTGTATGGATACACGATATCGTCTTCACGAACATCTCAACAAAATCAAATATTCCCGCTCTTGCCGTTACCCCACCAACCACGATGATGTCTTCCCGCGGCTCCATGCAGCGGCTTTTGTCGGCCACCAAACAGGCTAAGAACTTCAGCACCACCCGTGCCAGCCTCAACTACGAGAGCACACGCCCTAACTTGTTTGTGGAATCCGACACCAAGGTTATCTTCCAGGGCTTCACCGGCCGACAAGCCACTTTCCACGCGCAGCAGGCCATCGAGTACGGCACCAAGATTGTCGGAGGCACCAACCCTAAGCGCGCTGGCGAGACGCACTTGGGCAAGCCTGTGTTTGCCACTGTTGCCGATGCCATGAAGGAGACCGGTGCTACTGCTACCGGTATCTTTGTTCCCCCTCAGGGAGCTGCCCAGTCGATTATGGAGGCCATCGAGGCTGAGATCCCCTTGGCGGTCTGCATCACCGAGGGTGTCCCCCAGCACGATATGATTCGCGTCGTGCAGGCCCTCAAAACCCAGAACAAGACCCGACTCGTTGGTCCCAACTGCCCTGGTTTGATTGCCCCCGGCAAGTGCAAGATCGGCATTATGCCCCAGAACATCCACCAGCCCGGCAAGATCGGCATTGTCAGCCGTTCGGGTACCCTCACTTACGAGGCCGTCAACCAGACCACCGAGGTGGGCCTGGGCCAGAAGCTGGTCGTCGGTATCGGTGGTGATCCCTTCCCTGGTACCAACTTCATCGATGTCCTCGACGGCTTCCTCAAGGATGATGGCGTGGAGGGTATCATCATGATTGGCGAGATCGGTGGAACTGCCGAGGAGGAGGCTGCTGAGTTCCTCAAGCAGTACAACCTCACCCGTGCCTCTCCCAAGCCCGTTGTCTCCTTCATTGCTGGTGTCACTGCTCCCCCGGGTCGCCGCATGGGACATGCTGGTGCCATTGTTGCTGGCGGCAAGGGCGACGCTAAGTCCAAGATCAGCGCTCTCACTGGCGCTGGCGTCATTGTCGAGCCCTCACCTGCCGGTTTAGGCCGTGCTTTGCTGCAGGATTTCAAGGACAAAAACCTGATCAAATAGATATAGATAGATAGATATACGTAGACGCGTATTTACGCTGCGAGCCTTGCTTGTGACTTTTGAACCGGTGCCAATAGTGTGCACATATACTACGAAGCTACGCGCTTAACTGTTGTGCCGCATACGCAAGATTCACACACTAAATATTTAACACCTCATTCTAGTTAATTGAAGGCTGTTGTAAACATATTGGGTGATATTACGTCTTTGTGTAGGTCATTAACTAGGGGTAATATTTAGTCCAGATGATAATGTTGTTAGCCGTAATAATAAACAGTGTTAAACTCAACGACTTCTTACCTCATTGTTTGTTTGTTGTTCACGAGTGTTGTTTGTTCTATTGCTAGCTACATAGCGAATACTTTGACGCCCAAATGCAGTATTTGGTATGCTATTTACTATTAATATATACTATGCCGATCCTCTCTAACTCTAGGTATGGTATATGCCATTGTGGTTAGACCAGTGTAGTCGATTGTATGCGGGTGGTATGTGGGTGTTATGTGGGTGGTACGCGGGTGGTATGCGGGTGGTATGCGGGTGGTACGTACGTGGGAGTTATGTGGGTGGTATGTGGATGATTGTAATGCACTGAAGTGTGATAGTTCAAGCTTAAAGCAGATTGTTACCGACTTACCTCGACAAAGTCCGTGGAACAGTAGGTAGCTGCTTGAAATACGTGTTTGAAGCGTTCTTCATACTGCTTAACATAAAGTACAGATATAGTACATGTTGTTTGCCAAATCACACTCTATATGATAACATCGCTAACCACCTACATGCAAATAGTCACATTGTAGCTTGCTAAACATTATATCTGGTATTGCTAACCTAAGGAAACAAGAGCACATTTGTGAAAATGAATTGTATGGTTCTCCCGAGAAAGTAACTTCAGTCACAATTTTACATTCATAATAGTGTGCGACGCATTCTTTACCTCTTCGTCATGGTTACCTGTAATTATCTAACTAGTTGTAGACATACTATCGAACGGAAATCGTTCTAAGCCTCTGTGGCCAAGCGGTAAGGCGCAGCACTAGTAATGCTGAGATCATCGGTTCGATTCCGGTCGGAGGCATTTCTTTTTGCATCTTTTCTGCTTACTCGGGAGTAATGTGGACTGAGCTAGCCAATAGAACGCATCGTCCTAAGCCTCTGTGGCCAAGCGGTAAGGCGCAGCACTAGTAATGCTGAGATCATCGGTTCGATTCCGGTCGGAGGCACTTCTTTTTGGCATCTTTTTTCCATATCAACGAGCGAACTTTATAAACGCGTATTCACTAGTCAACGGCTCCATGTGAAAGTTATGTCTCCCATCCTGGTAGATTATTCAATTAGTGACTATATCTAGACAGCCAAATCTAGAAATGTATAAGCCCCAGATTATCAAATAACTAAACCCAAAGCTTCCGTGCATCTTGGACAATAGTTGGAAACCAATACGCCTTATGATGTGCGATGGTCACAACGTCCTCGCACTATAATACATGGAAACTCAGTGTAAATATAACTATAAAGCATAACCTGATATGGAGTAATTACTGGATTGCAAACCTTCGAAGCATAACTCGGTAAGACCGAAAATACTTTCACTTAAACCTACCATGCTAGATACCGTCGTACAAAAAATATAAGCACAATGAAAAGCTATGACCAAGCTAAGGCAGTTCTATAGCACCCCGCGATACCTTTATATTCAACTAAATACGTACATACCATTAATGCACATAAGAAAAAAGATACAGTATTTTTTGGTATATACCATATTTCCGGATATTCAACTTCTCTAAATGTATGCAGCATAGTACCGCGATCTGAAGCGAAATGTTGTGTATTTCTGGGTGGTAACGCTGTGGGTTAGGCATGCGGATTTCACGAGCTTGTCTGTCGACTGCATCCCGCATAAAAGCCATCAACGATGTGCAGCGACTGTACTATATGCATCCGTCATCGCCGGGATCAGTCTTCTTCCTGCCGAATGGTACCCATATAGTGTCGAAGCTGGTGTCGTTTATGCGGGATCAGATGCGTTCCCATGGGTTCCAGGAAGTTATCACACCCCAACTGTTCAAAAACGACCTGTGGAAGCAAAGCGGGCACTGGGACCACTATAAAGATGATATGTTTAGCGTCAAAGGTGGAACCCAAGAGGCCGAGGAGCAGTTTAGCTTGAAACCAATGAACTGCCCGGGTCACTGCCTGATATTCAAGAGCCAGGAACGCAGTTTTCGTGATCTACCGATCAGGTTTGCTGATTTCTCTCCCTTGCACCGTAATGAGTCGAGTGGAGCTCTTTCTGGGCTTACTAGAGTTAGGCGGTTCCACCAGGACGACGGCCACATTTTCTGCCGGTTGGACCAAGTTGGGGATGAAATTTCCAGCTCACTAAAATTGGTAGACTCGGTTTACCGTGTTTTCGATCTGAAGTACAAGCCAGTATTGTCTACTCGACCGGCTGATGGGTTTATAGGAAGTGTGAGCGTTTGGGACACTGCTGAAGCAAGTTTAAAGCAGGCTCTAGGTGGCAGAGATGAAATCACGATTAATGAGGGTGATGGCGCCTTTTATGGGCCCAAAATTGATTTCATTGTTACCGATAATCTCAATAGAGAGCACCAGGCAGCCACGATTCAGCTCGATTTCCAGCTTCCGAATCAGTTCGAACTTAGCTATGATGATGATAACATGCACCAGCAGGTGCCGGTTATGGTCCATCGTGCTGTTTTCGGAAGTGTTGAGCGGTTCTTGGCTCTGCTGATTGACCACTACGGTGGAAAGTGGCCGTTCTGGCTAAACCCGCTGCAGGCAGTGGTAATTCCAGTAAGCCAAAACCATACCGAGTACGCTAAAAAGGTGGCTAAGTCTCTTGATTTTGCTCAGGTGCAGGTTTGGGACATGGCAGAACCCGTCGGTGGGAGAATCCGCAGAGCAGTAGAGCACGCTGCTTCCTATATTATTGTGGTGGGTGACCGCGAGGTCGAGAACAATACAGTAAGTGTACGCAACCGTGATGGTGACCGGAAACTTAAGTCAATCTCGGTAGACGAACTTGCAGCTGAATTCAAGGACCGGGAAAGTAAATGTACATAGTATTATAGATCTTCTTCCCAGGCATTTTCATAAGTGCCTTGGCTATATGTCTAGGATGCAGCGTAGTTGAATAACTAGGCCGCCTCTCTGGGATACCAGGGATTGTATCAGTGTGCTTAATGCCTAGGCTATATATATATCGGTGTTTGGGGTATCATTGCAGCTATATCAGCTTGTACGTAGTATATTCAGCATTCTGTAAAGGGAGCGAAGCCAATTGACGAAAGTAGGACAAACCTTTAGAAGTTAAGACATCTGCTATGACTGTACGATCAATACATATTACAGCATTCATGTAAGGCAACCTGTAGTAATTGTTTAACAGCACCAAAATACCAGTATATTACTATACTTTATATTCCTAATAAATATTTTTAACTATGATTTATACATTTATTTGTACGAACTTTGTCGAATTTGTTATATGTATGTACGAACGCTTTCAAATGCGCTATTCAACTTGTCACTATCTGATCATTTGCATATACCTAATGTATGCAATAAATTCAAGATCGCCTAACAAGTTGTATCTTGCCGATCAGCACCATTCGTGCTTCTTCAAAGTTGGAAGCAAAAAATACAAAGTTGTCAGATTCAATAAAAAAGAGTTCAGCATCAGCTTACTTCTCCCATTAACAGCCATTGGCTGTACCACTTTATCGTGGTGAAGTATTGAGTTGCTTTTACAGAGTCTATTGTTTAGGGCAATCTCTAACCATTATGATGGACTTATGTAGGTATGGGTGCTACCCAGCTACACGTTTCGAAACAACTAGGCTACTTCTGCCTCACCTGATTTATCTGAATATATATTTTATATATGTTACCCTAGAGATGCCTGCTCATCCAAACTACCATATACACACTAATGTGGTAAATATGCGATGAGCAGTCTTTGATACCTATGAATTAGAAAGTTGCCGTTATACCTACGTAGTTTCAGCTGTAATCCCATGTAAATTCCTGCTTAATTAGATTGCAAGGGTAACTTACTACACAGCGACTCTAAAAGCCTTTACCAGATGAAGGCACTCGAGCGAGCTCTGCAATTTAACCAAAATAGCTACAAAATGCTTTATTATTCTGATTTTCTTATATCTAATCGGCAGCTCTGCAGTCTGCTACAACTTATGGGATGGTGTATATTGATAATATATTAAGTGTATCTGCCCTGATCCGACGCGTCACCTATGTCCAGTCGGTCCCTTCTGCAGCAGTGGATCCAGCCGCCAGAACGGACCAAAACGACAGAACCAAAACCAACCGAACAATCTAAAGTATCATCATCTGGTAAGATAGACAGAAAGGTATCGCAGCAGCGCTGGGGTGATATTTTCAAGAAACCCAATAAGGAAACTACTAATAATGCGGACGATTCTGCAAACAGCACCACAGCTGAGTCTTCCAGTAGAACTGATCAACAAGAAATAAGCCCATCCCCCGAAAAACCTAAGACTCAGCCTCAAATCCGAGAAGCAAATGGCTTTACGCGACCCTCATACATGCACACATTCAAGGCACCACCAGCTGCTCTTAGCCGATTGAAACCCAAAGTGCATTCCTTTTTTGCAAAACGTAACACAACTGTGACCCCAATCACCTCTGCGAAGCTGGTTAAACATGTGGAGCGACACGCGCCATTTTCTCTTCATCATATCCGACCCCAAAAGACCTGGGAGCATAGAAAGGTTACCAAAAGGGCCAAATCCCCTCAAAATAATTCCAAAGATGTCTTTTCGTATAGCCGCGATATGCCGCCGGGGTATATTCCTGCGCCGATCCACACTTCTCGTCGCATGCTGCATTCACCTCAACAACTTCAGAGCATCGCAGCATTCCATGAATGCTCTGAGTTTGCAGATATATGTAGCCAACCTAGTTTATTCGACCAGGGTGAGTTTGAATACCGAATGTGGTGCGAAAAATACCATCCTCGCTCGTGGGACCAACACGTATCACCTGAAAGCACTAACCAGGTGAAGAACTGGCTGGCCCACCAGTTCAAAACTAGGTCTAAAATCGACCCTAAACAGAGACGTCGTAAAAACGCAATGTCGAACTCGTTCGTTGTCGATGACGACTTCGATGAAACCGCTGCAACCGAGGATGTACTGGTGGTGCATGGTGCAACCGGAACAGGAAAGACATCTGCTGTATATGCTGCTTGCTCTTCCCTAAATGCATTCGTGTTCGAGGTTTCTGCTGCTGCGAAGCGCACTGGTAAAGAATTGAACAGTGTTCTGGAGGGAATCAGCCAGAACCACGCTGTGCACAATGCCAAAGATGTGGTGATTTTAGTGGATGACAGTGACATTGTTTACGAAAACGAGGCAGGTAGCTTTTGGCCCACGATTTCTAGATTCGCTGCCAATAGTCGCAGACCAGTAGTGCTCACTACCACCAATCCGAACCTCATTGCCCTCTCAGCCGTCGCAGCAGAGTTTGTGGGGTTTAATATCCCAAGTGGAGTGCGAGTGATGGATATCGCTTGGTCAATTGCATTGGCAGAAGGGCATTTACTAGATAAAACCAGAGTTGCAAAGCTTGTGGTACAGCACAAAGCTGATCTGAGGAGGGTTTTGACGGAATTGCAATTCTGGTGCCAGATGGGTATTGGGGGACACCCGTCCGGATCAGACTGGGCCCCTCGAGAAACCGAGAACGGTAGAGTGATTAGCCAGACATGGTTTCCAGTATCGGAGCCAACCCAGGGAATGGAGAAGCCAACAGAGCAGACTGAACACGAGCCCCTTGTCACTTGTATAAGAGCACCACCCGAGGAAACGGTATGGATTGGTAATGCAATACACTTACCAGAATGGTACGAGCCAGTTGTTTTACCCCAGCGGGGAAATGAGTTCCAGCTGTTTAAGTCCCTCCCTTATGGTACTGTTGATTTAAATACACGTACCGCCCCGCTTGCATGCGAAATCTCGCCATACTTACGATACATGGTTGCTGCAGATTATCGGCGAACAGTCAGTATCCAGCAGATCCTTAAGCGCTATACACCTCGGGAGTCCCGACTGATGCGAAGAACATGGTCCAGCCAAGGATACGACACCCGAAACTACTTGGAACTCCCCATGCAGGTCATGGAGGAGGTCATAAAAGGAGGACTGCAGCGTTTCGAGTATATAGTGAACCCAAGCGAGCGACTGCCCATGTGGTTTGTCCCGCAGGAAACGAGTACACAGAATAGCAGCCAGGACAGCACACAGAGCATGGAAAATGATGTTGTAATGCAGGATTCGACCCAGGATGGTACCCAGAATAGTATGTGGAGTAGCTCCCAGTATAATAGCCAGGATGCCGCACCGAGCATGCAAAATCCTACATCGAATCCCATGCTATTCAACAGGCCTCAAAATATGCAAGACACGCAAGACAACACACAAAATAACATGCCGCATACTAATGAAAGTACTCAAGAAGATGTGCTGATGGAGAACACCCAGGACACAGTGAGCGATACCTCGCAGGATCCCCAGAGCACACAGAACACACAAGCCTCTGAAACGGAGATTTACAGCCAAGACACTTTAGGAAATATTTAATCCAAGCTATATTTGATTTAGTATATGATATTATACCCTGCTGTACCGATTAATTGCGTAGAAGCAAGGGAACCGGCAAGAAGCGTGACAGTGTAATTAATGGGGGTTTACATGCAAGGTATAATAAGATATATATTATGATCAGATTCCAGCTATATTGATTATTTTAATAACTATATGTTATTTGCGTTAGTGCTATTTCTTGTCCGTTCTCGTGGTTAAGTAGCTGCACTTCATGTCACGATCCCACTCGGGTAGGTAATATCTATTAAGAATATCCGGATGCTCCTATGTAAGTCTTTGTATATAAATTCTGTAGGTATTAAGTATACTCAGCGAATTTCTTCCTAAAAATATAGATGAACTAAATTTAGTAGTTATAATCAACACAATGGTGCATGATATATCATATACTCATTTATAATCTGTAAAGCAAATAATTATTCTGCTTAAGACATGTATTGTATCAAATTTTATAACTCTCTAGACCACTCCAGTCATGCGCCACTGTTCTCTGAAGAACTCGAGTTTCTTCAATTGCCCTGAGCGAACCGATATGTAGCATGGACTGTAATTTACGTGTAGCATTTATTAGTTAGAGTATACAATGCCCTGGATATGCTGTTGATGTTACACATGCTTCAGGTGAAACATATTTGTTGAGAATAGGAATATCGTTTTGAGCAATACTCAAGTAGCAGTAGGAACTCTGCTCACATAGGTTATAGCACTAATTGTGGGGTGTTAACCAGCCATGCGAACTGCTTGGCTGGTTAGTATGTAAATCTATGTGAATCTATAAATGCTTATTTGTTCTGCTCAGTGAACTTGGCGATGTCAATGATGTAGCGGCTCTCGGACTCACCATCAACCATGGCCTTCCATGCATTGTTGACCTCCTCCATGGAGATGAGCTTGGACTTGGCAACAATCTTGTGCTCAGCACAAAGCTCAAGAAGATCCTGGGTCTCCTTGATACCACCGATCACGGAACCTGCGAGTCTACGGTTACCAGCAATGAGAGGGAAGGAGACGAGGGACTCCTTGAATGCACCCAAGTGACCAACGATGGCCACAGTACCAAGAGGCTTAACCAAAGGAATATATTGGTTGATGTCGTGGTCGAAAGGAATGGTGTCAATCACGAGATCGAACTTGCCAGCATTGGCTGCCATCTCCTCGGGAGAGGCCGATGCAATTACGTGCGATGCACCAAGCTCCTTGGCATGGGCATCCTTCTTATGGGAGCGCGAAATGACAGTGACCTCAACACCCATGGCATTGGCAATCTTGACACCCATGTGGCCCAAACCGCCAAGACCAGCAATGGCAAGCTTGTCACCCTTCTTCAGGCCGTACTGCATCATCGGGGAGTACGTGGTGATACCAGCACAGAGAATAGGAGCAACACCAGGCAACAACTTGGGGTCCTGGAGAGCCTTGGGCACAGTCAAAACGAAGTGGTCCTTCACGACGATCTTCTCGCTGTAGCCACCAGCAGTAGTGTGGCCAGGGAACCTCCTCTCGGGGAAGCTGTAAGTCTGGGCAGACTCAGCGCAGAACATCTCGTGGTTGTTGTCGCACTGCTGGCAGTTACCACAAGAGTCGACCATGCAACCGACTGCGACAACGTCACCTACCTTGTGCTTAGTGACCTTGTCGCCGACTTTCTCAACCACACCAACGATCTCATGACCGGGGACGAGGGGGTACTTCGCAATTCCCCAGTTGTCGTGAGCAACGTGGATATCGGAGTGGCAAATTCCGGCGTGGGTGATCTGGATAACAACATCGTCAGGAAGAACATCACGACGCTCGAGCTTGTAGGGCACGAGATCGCTCTTGTTGTCGTGGACGGCGTAGCTGTTAACAGTGAAAGTCATTTTTGATTATGCTCGGGGACAATTCTCAATTCGTGTACGATGAGTTGTTGTTAATCAAAAAGAAAGGCTCGGAATAATTTCGGGTTTAAATATTTTCTATCTGGCCTAACCCATGACTTGCATAAATGTACCATTGCGTAATGGAAATGCCAGCTTGCTGAAAAATCCATCTATTACCCTCGCCCTTGATTACTTGTCACTTCCAGGCTCCCTGCATGATTATGTGTAACGGTGCTGATATGTCCGTTTCCCCGAAGTTACTCGCGGATTCTCGGGCAATATTGCGTATGAAAAAAATATGATGTATCATTCGGATAATGCATTGCACACTTCATCCTCATCGGTTCTTAGGGAGGCATTTTTCAACCTGGATCGACAACTTGTCGATCTGTATAGGCGCCGTGATGCCAGTACAGGTAGCGTGCAGCTCGTCATCAACCACAAACCAGTCCACTTTGCCCTCAATCGTGCCTGAATCTGCCCCTGTTTGTATATGGCTGTAATTCCGTAACTGACAGAATGAAGCGATCACCTCGCTAAAAGATACCCTCTCGGACAACCTTCCGGTATCGAGATAACAGTTGATCATTTCGAGCACGTGGTGGATGGGACCGTTCGGGACACCCCGCGACCGGAGTTGGTGTATCTGTGCCTGCACAGTATCGTGGTCTAATTCGGCAATATTGTCGCGTACAAACCCGATCCAAGCTGGTAGCACAAATAACGTAAGAATATAACTAAAATGAACCGGATAATTTCTGAATTTATCCGCTTGCTCGAGCTGATCTGTAAAACTCCCGCGGATCGGCAATACCTGATAATTATTGGTTTTCTCGAGGAATCTCGAGACTCCATCTATGTGGCCAAGCTGGTGGTGTGCAATATACTCCGCAATTGCACTGCTAAACTGAGGAATCTCCAGAGCAAGTTCGAGGTCGGGCGAGTCGAGCATGTCTGGGGCCAATCGTGTGGCAGCTATGCCAAGCACCGGCGCAAACAACGACTTGTGCGCAACAAGAAATTTCACGTCTTGTAGACAAACGTCTTCAAGCCAAAGCTTAAGTAGCTGGGTATAATGAGATCTTGGCAAGCACGATTGGGCGTGAATCAACCCAATGGCTACTTTTTCGGACGTTTTACACTGACGGAAGTCCGATTCAACACTGTGCTGAACGCCATGCCACATCTGTAATTCATCCCAGCTCTCTAAGCGTGAAAACTTGACGTATTCCTGTATATCGAGCACTGGCTCATCCAGGACAGCCAATGCAGCTTTCAGGCCATTTACTTCTTCCAGAATATGTATTTTATTCTTAGCTTCCCGTTTTAATGCTTCTTCCTGGCCGTCATTATATTCTTCCTCCGTATTTGATCCTAAGCCCGCGCGCTTCGGACGGTGGACCACCTCCAACGGCTCCGTGATTCCCTGGTTTCCAGCACCAAGCCCTTGGCCAGGTATATAGCCCATTCTGGCCATGAGCTCGGCGGGATTAAAATTAGAAACTGGCGGAATATCCAACTCTATTTCCGAATCACTCATTCGTAGGGTGCTGGTGGTGGTATTTAATACTGTGCTGGTGTGGAGGTGGTAGGGCATGGACTCCAAATATAAGTACCGAGTGGAGATCCAGCAGGTCATGTTTGTGAGCGGCGTGACGAATGATCCGCCGCTCCAAACAATTGTTGTTGTGGAGGATATAGTACGAGCTCAAGTTGTGGAGCTCATAAACCGCGGCACCGCGCTGGCTCGCCGACGTGGTGCCCGTGCCATATCTGTTGAAGACGTCATGTTTCTTATCAGGCATGATGTAGCCAAGGTTAATCGGCTGAGCACATACTTGGCATGGAAAGATGTGCGTAAAAATGCCCGAGACCAGGATACAGGCTCCACGGGCGCTGCAGATGGACAAGATATTCTGGAAGACCCGGCAGCAGCGTTAGGTACCCAGGACAAGCGCCAGACTAAGGGAAAACGCATTGGGCTGCCATGGAAGGTGCAAAACATGTTTGCTATCCCCATGAATGCGGTTTCGGCAAGTAGTGGCAGCACCGCTACTAGTGGTACTGGGGTAACCTCTGCTGCCACTAGTGCTGCCACCGCTACCACTAATAGTACCTCCACCACGGCTGATGCTGCCGCAATTGGCGACAATGAAGATGCAGAGGCTGAAGATTCTGACATTGAAGATAGTGAGGCCATGCAAATCATGAATGAGCGTCTGCGAAGTGCCGATCTGCGTACTCGAAACATGACCCGAGAAGAGTATGTACACTGGAGTGAGTGCAGACAAGCTAGCTTTACGTTTCGCAAGTCGAAGCGTTTCAAGGAGTGGGCTGGCTTGTCTCACATTACGGACTCGCGACTGCAGGATGATATCATGGACGTGTTGGGTTTCCTCACATTCGAGATTGTGGCAAACTTGACTACGGCAGCACTCCAGGTGAAAGCGCAAATGGAGGCCAAGCCAACAAAGCATGTTGAGCCCAACAAACCTCAGACTGGAAAGCTATTCCGCCAGCCCAGCATGGGAGAAACGCAGCTACTTCCGGAACATATTCGCATCGCCTATTCTCGGTTTGAGACCCCGAGCAATCGCGCAAGGGCCCTTCTCACGCGGAGTGGTGCCCGACCTCGCTATGATCTAAGTTTCATTTAAGTTATATACATCTATTGTTACTTAGAGAACTTGTCACTCACATACTGTACAGCATCCTTGGCCTCAGCAGCAATTCCAGAAATGGCACCCTGGGCAAACTCCTGGGTTTGCTCGAGCACGCTAGTGGTGGAGGCGTGAGTGTTCTCAAAAGCCTCCTGGGCACGGCGGTGGCCCTCATGGAGCTTTTTCTCTATAGCCTCTAGTTCGTGGTTGGCAATGGACGAGGCCTCAGAGGAGGCCTGGGAGGCAAGCGAGGATCCCTTGGACATAGCCTCAGAGGCTTGCTTTTGGGCCTCGGTCTTGAGGTCCTGGGCCTTCTGGGAGGCCTCACCTTGAAGCTCCTCAGCCTTGCTAGCAGCATCGGACTTGAACTGCTGGGCATTGCGGGAAGCATTGTCTAACCTGCTGGAAATAGCAGCCTTAGCCTCCTCAGCCTTGCTGTAGGCCTCAGACTTGACTTCTCCCAGCTTTTCGGAGGCAGTGTTCTTAGCTTCCTCCGCCTTGCTATAAGCATCAGATTTAAACTTCTTAGCCTGGTTAGAAACCTCCTCCAATTTTCCGGCAGCAGCACTGTTGGCTTCCTCAGCCTTGTTGTAAGCCTCTGATTTAATGTCACTCAGCTTGCGGGAAGTAGCACTTTTGGCTTCCTCAGCCTTGGCGTGCGCCTCAGACTCGAAGTTCTTAGCCTCCTTGGAGGCTTCATCCCACTTGTTAGACGCGGCAGTCTTAGCCTCTTCGGCCTTGCTGTAAGCATCAGACTTCCACTTCTTGGCTTGTTCAGAAGCATTGTCCCACTTACCGGAAGCAGCAGACTTAGCGTCCTCTACCTTGCTGTGAGCATCGGACTTGAGGCTCTCAGCCTGGCTAGAGGCCTCGTTCCACTTGGCAGAGGCAGCAGCCTTGGCTTCCTCGGTCTTGCTGGAAGCATGCGACTCGATTTCACTCAGTTTGTCAGAAGCAGCATTCTTGATTTCCTCGCCCTTGTTGTACGACTCGGACTTGAACTTTTTCGCCTGGTTGGAGGCCTCGTCCCATTTGTCAGAGACGGCATCCTTGGCCTCCTTAGCTTTGCTTGAGGCAGCAGACTCTAGCTCACCAAACTTGCCAGAGGCAGCATCCTTGGCATCCTCAGCCTTGCTGGCAGCATCGGAACCCAAGCCACTAACCTTGCTAGAGGCATCGCTCCATTTTCCGGAAATAGTACTTTTTGCCTCCTCAGCCTTCCGGGAGGCGTCAGCCTCTAACTCGCTGACCTTGCTAGATGCCTGACCCAACTTTCCAGAGGCTGCAGCCTTGGTGTCCTTGGCAGCATCAGTAACGTCGGACTCCACGCCACTAAGCTTGTTGTACGCGGTGTCCTTAAGATCCTTAGCCTTCTCATAAGCATCAGATCCAAGCTGCTTCGCCTTCTCACCGGCCTCGCTAAGTTTGTTGGAGGTGTGATCCACAACTCCCTCAGCCTTATCATAAGCAGCATTCTTTACATCCTTAGCCTCTTCAGTGGCTTCGCGCAGCTTGTGAGAAGCCTCATCCTTGGCCTCTTCCACTGAGCTCTCTTCGGGCTCGTTAAACTCAGCATACACATCAGGGTGTTTGCGGAAGCAGTCCTGCATAGCAGCAAACTTAGGAATACACTCAGCTCCGCGAATCTCGTTCTGGGAGTACACGAAGCAGGCGAACGCCTCCTTGAACTCGGGACCACATGGACCGTGAGCCATGCCTCCCAAACAGGGACAATCCCAGTCGATTTCTCCAGTTTCGGGGTTGTACGCCTGGCGATCACCTTGAGATTTAACCTCCGGATTGCTCACTTCAGACAGATCTCTGGGGGTAAGCTCAGGGACAGCCACAGTCACATCCGATTCGGAAACAGGAGAAGGCTTGGCAGCAAATGCAATAGCAGATGTTGTTGCAGCAATTCCAGCTACTGCAGCGCCAGAAACTAGCACTGAACGCCGGATTCGAGACGATTGAACAGCCTGACGAAATACTTTGCGGAACATTGTGGGGCAAGGTCAAGTTAGCCCACGAATAGCAAACTAATATCGGGAAGGTCTTCCTATTATGATTACCGAGATCGTGGCCATTAGAAACGTTGCTACTGTTTGTAATTTTAGAGTTGTTTGAGTTTTTTGCACTTTTACAAC
Organism: Starmerella bombi; assembly: GCA_030579915.1. Classification (NCBI taxonomy): domain Eukaryota; kingdom Fungi; phylum Ascomycota; class Dipodascomycetes; order Dipodascales; family Trichomonascaceae; genus Starmerella; species Starmerella bombi. Next base: position 76,639 of record JAKTRX010000010.1, read on the forward strand.
ATTATTTACTATACGCCTCAAAATCACTATATTTTGAAAAATACTAGGTTTACCGTGATCAGCTGCATATGCTGGCCGCCACAGTGTGGCTTGCTTAGTATGCACTGCATTGTGGATGCAGTTAGCTTGAATTCACTTATTGACTTATGATGTTTGGAAATATTCATATTGAATGGTAACAGTGTTAATACTAATTTTGCGTAGTGTACTTTTTCTACTCTATTTCAGCACTCCGCAGTTGCTGCAGTTGCCACAGTATATCCTCGGTAATTACATGCACATATTCACTGAATCGATTTAATTCATTATGTACACTTGCAGTGCTTCTTTGACCCTTCTGGAGATTCGCTCACAGTTGAATATAATAGTGTATTATGTGTATATCATATATGATATATGGAATGTATGTAACAACACGCTCTGCAGTCCCATGCATATAGGGCAACAACCCAATGTATAAGAATCTGGCCAATGACCGCCAGTGTATATCTGTGGATTATACAAAAGTCCTCTCATGCTTTGTCCATGATTATAATAAAAGTAACTAGAACATTAAGTAAATTATATAGTAATAATGCGGTAGTATATGTAGTGTAGTCCAACTTTCAGGCCTTCTTTCTGTACTGAGCATTCTATGCAGGGTTGATCAACAGGTGGATTAATTATTCAATGTATGAGGGCACATTTGCTATGCGCTCTCGGAAGCTTTGGAATCTAAATTTATACTTTGACCATCTTCTACCTCACTATCTTTGTGTCCGCGTGATAGATTGTAGAGAATGATGAGGTTGTGAATCGCATAAAGTGCTGCGGCAATGGTCAAAATGACTCTGAGATAGAACAGGGCTGTAATTGTATTTGAAATATTTTTGGATTCATCATTAGGATTTTCCCTGTTTAATGCAATGGATACCAGTCTGGTGGTTAATGGAATAAAAGTATCAAGAGTCATTGCATATTTCAATTGGGAAGAACTCCACCCGTATGTAAACGCCATAGACATCCATGGTACAAATATTGCCAAGACAAGCATTAATGCGAAGCGCTTGCGTGAATGGACGGAATACATTTTTGGTGAAGGTTGCCTGAAAAACGATGATAGATAAATTCCCGAGAGTATCTAGGGTTCGGAGTGACGTCACTGGGTGATATCGGTGAGCATTCATCTTTGATTGATGTATACCTTAGCATCAGCACACCAAATCCGTATATTATTTAGTATATAATGTGATAAATAGTATTATGTTCTACATCTGTCCGTCAGTAAAAGATTAAGCATTCATTGCACAACTTCACCTAACGGAGGAACAGAATTCTTATATACATTAAGGTGAGATACACAGAAGTCAGCCTAACATTTCGTTTGGCACTAAGATGAGAAGGATGACACTACTATCACTGAATACACATCATACTGTGTGCAATGTTCTGTGTTCTGTACAAATATATAGTGTTCACTAGTGCAAGGTTGTGTCCTCCCATGTAGTACTGTAGAATATCGTTATTGTGAAATTTTCAACTTTACCGGAAGGGATCGCAACTGTAACATTTATTTCAGTTATCTCATGCTTATTGCATCAATGTGTCGGCTGTGATGAGATATATGTTATATATATATATTATTTCAATGCACCCAGCCATAACATTCGAGTACGAACCGATGAACAGCATTGCTTTTACGCTTTCTAAAACCAGAAATACATCAATCGTATTAGTATCTTCCACATATTAGAATGAGCAATTGTTAATGTCTTAATGTCTTAACCATAAAGAGGGAATTCGCACTTAGTCGTGGGGTAAGTAGAGACGTTTTGATCTGGGCTAGGCATGTTCCGTTGCGTGCAGCCCACACTGAAACGGTGTTTTTCGACGAAATTCAGCGGCCCCAGCCGCATGCAAAGCTTTTTGCAAAAGGCAGATGCATTTTTCTTGACCAGCGTGTCGAGGTTCCACGAGATCACCGGGTACGACGCGATTGAGAAGCTGAAAAGCGAGCTTTCTGAGCTCGATGTTAAACTGGAGAAGCAGCGTCTGGCCGTCAAGCAAAGCAGAGAAAACTATAATACCAAGCTTAGCCAGCGATCAGATTCACAGCGCGAGATGAACGAGCTCTTGATGCGTAAATCAGCGTGGGCCCCACCCGACCTCGAGCGGTTCACTTCGCTCTACAAGGACGACCACGCCAGCCAGCAGGCGGTCGAGCAGGCGAAATTGGAATACGATCAGGCCGAAGAGGAATTGGAGGATACACAGCTTAGAGCAGGTAGTTTGATGGGGGCACGGTACCGTGAGGAGCAGCTATTTAGTGACCGTATACGACAGGCGTCCACATGGGGCACATGGGTGCTTATGGGGATAAATATATTGCTATTTGTCCTGGTCACATTGGTAGTAGAGCCGTATAAACGGCGGAAATTGGTTAGGGCATTCGAAGCCAAGGTAAGGGAAATGCAGGTGTCGAACGAGGAGTCGAATGCAGCGACCAATTCGCGGATCAGCACGCATCTGCAGAGCAATGGCCGTGATGATGACGAGTCAGGAGGAGAAAGTGCTAAAACAAGCAATATATCCCACGGAACCATACCGTGGACCTCGATATCATGGGACGATTTAGTGGCTCGAGTGACCCAGCCCTGGATCGCGGTGAGGCCAGTGGAATTGGGTGCTCTTGTCTTGGGGTCTTACCTGCTTTCTTTGGCTACTACTGTATTGTTAGTGATGTCGTGTCGCTAAGTGTGAACTAAATTCACACAGTGTATATATAGTTAAGAAGGAATGATGAAATATACTGAATTCCTGCCTCAAAATACCCGACTATGTATGTATGTAGTCTACTGGCTCACTTACACCTCTGGAATAACGATGGGATTGCAGGAACGGCTGTTTGCATTCCCATGCTGAAATGCAATGGACGCTCATTACAATTGCCGTCACAAACATGGTTTGGGATATGTTACTAGGAAATAGTTATATTCCATCCAGAGCAAACGGTAGTAGGAAATATTGGTAGCGCACACATAGCATTACCGCATATCCGGCAGTCTAATTAACGGTGTACCGAAATGGAAACCATAGATCATGTGATCCACAAGGTATCACGTAGCCAACCCTCGGAAACAACGAAGTTGTAAATTTCACTCGATAGATCTAGACATGCCGCCCAAGAAAGCGCTCCCGCGGGTGAGCTACCTGAGACCACGCACCATGAGCGTTGTTGAGGAAGGCGGCGGTGGCACTTGTCTGCCGGTGCTGATCAACATGCTGAATTGCTGGGCATCGTACAGCGAGGGTGCTCCGCAATGTGCGAAATTCGTAGAGGATTTGAAGAGCTGTACATCCAAAGCAAGGACTGGAAGCCCCAAACGTGAGTGGCACGATTTCACCAAGTATCTTGCCAGGGTTAACCCGAAACCGCACGATTAATGTACATAGACTCCAGAATCACAGTGCCGTAAGGCCCGCTGACACTACACAGTGCATATAAGTATTGTTATTTAGACTCCTGATGAAACTGCGCGAGAATGCCGTGGGTATCTATCAGTATCACTACACACCCTCAATGTCCCACTATCAGGCACACAATCAGTATGACTGCGCACCATCAGCACTGCACACATAAGTATCACTGCACATCATCAATGTCCCACTATCAGTAGCAGGCACACCACCAGCACTGCACATCATCAATGTAAACAATCACTTCACCACATAATAACATAATACTAATGTTAATGGAATGTAAGCTATATTTGGCATGATACGGAAAACCCGCTACAAAACAGAATTTCGTACTACATTCCACACTGCATGCCACACCCCTTCTGCATTCCGTACTACAACCATGAATTTATAGCAGCCGTGCTCGTATTGTATCACATTCTGAAACACTTCAAACTCACAATGCACTCCATTTTGCAACACATGATGCGTCCGGTACTGCAGCCCATACTGCAGTTGGCATCCAATGAAGCCCATACTGAATCCCATGCTAAAGCACAACCACATACATCCCAATCAGCAACAAATGCAGAATACACTTCATCCTGAATACAACTATACAGCACTCGTACGAAAGCTCATGCGCCCGTACAAGCCCATCATTAATCATAACTGCATCCTACACTACTCGTAATTCACCATGTTGATACTGAATCTCATGCTCATGCAGATCTCATTGAGTCCATAACGCAGCTATACTGCACATCTCATTGAGTCCATAGCAGCTATACTGCACCTCTGCAGAATCCCATGCTTTAATCCCCACTCAACTCCCCGTGGAGTCCCCTATTAGCACTATTTCCTTTAATTTAATATACAGAATTCCAATTTATACTGCCTCGTGCTGCTGTTCTGTGGCTATTGCAACTTGCAATGCAACAAATTCTAACCACATTCTGAATCTATGCTTGAACTGTGCACCCACAATGCATCACATCATAAAACCCATACTTGATTCCCATATCCACACAGATACTATATAGAATATTAAAACTGGCGATGCATTCAGTCCTTAATCGTGTAGCACATACTGCCCCACATAATACAACTTATACTGTACCGCCACTACATCCATGCTACGTCCCATAAGGCATCTCAGACTTAATCTCACACTGCATATCTCCTACCACAACTCAGACTTACTCTCACACTACATCTCTTATCCTACTACAACTCAGGCCCACTACATCTCGTATCTCCTACCACAGCTCAGACTTTATCTTCCACTACATCTCGTATCTCTTACCACAACTCAGGCCCACTACATCTCGTATCTCCTACCACAGCTCAGACTTACTCTCACACTACATCACTTATCTATTACTACAACTTAGACTTAATCTCTCGCTACATCTCATATCTCTTACCGCAACTAATTTCACACGGTAGTCTATATTCGCCAAACTCAAAGTCAGACCCTGTGGTTCCATGCTGAAACAACCTTAACTATCGCTGATCCGCATCTATATACTTTGTATACGCCACATACATTAGTTTGCATACTACGACACTATACCGTAGGAATCTGTACTACGGAAATACAGATCTTATCACATTACCGTATCCTTGCATGTTGCACAGTACAGATAATTTCGTAGTGCTATACATTCCTCCACAGCATGCTATATATAGTGCACGGTCGATCGACGTACGGTAATTAAATCTAGCAGTACATAGCGAAATGGAAAGTTGACACGTACCTCGGTACGAATCCGGCGGAGTGCGCCACGCGAAATCTCATCCCTTTATTAACAATAACACCGCATTCGTCACTTTTAAGCGAGGGTGTTTTCATGTAGGAAGCCCGTGCATGATATGATGTTTGGCGGGCTAGGGCAACTTCCCATCTGCCATGTCACGTAAGGGAGGCAAAGGTGCCCCCCCCAGCGGGGCTGCGACGAGCGCCAGCGAAGTAGAGAGGTTTATCAAGCGAGAGCAGGCTCTTCTTGATGCAGCACGTCGTATTCGCGCGTCCGCACCCAACAACAGCGTCCGCAGCCAATGCGATTCCCAGATCAGCGAGGCTGCGCGCAACGTGGCGTATCTGCAGCAGAGGCTGCGCAAACTAACAATGGAGAACGGTGGTAACGGTGGAGACGGTGGCGGTGGTGCCGCGGGTGCCGCGGGTGCCGCTGGAGGCTCCTCGGGACCGTCCGGCCTCACGGCCGACTCGGGCGACAACTCCGCCCTAATGACCCCCAAGGCGCGGCTCGACCTGTTCCGTTGGGACCGGCCACTGCTCATGGGTGCCCGGGTCAAGCTCATGCTGCAGCAGCTCGAGTACAAGACCAGCATCGAGCAGCAGTACGAGCGAGGAACTCGCAAGCTCGTGCAGCTCTACCAGCAGACGGGCGACCGCCGCTCGGCGGCCGAGGCACGCGCCAACCTGGCGGAGTCGACCAGCAAAATGGCGCTCCTCAAGCGCAGCAAGAAGCGCTATTCGGACATGAATCTGGCTGCGGTGCTGGGCGACGACGACGAGGACGTCGGGTTCGACACGGCGCCCAACGTCCGGCGCCCGCTGACGGGAACGCTGCGCGTGTTCATCCAGCAGGTCGAGGAGGTCGACCACACGATCGCGTGGGCCGAGAAGGTCGAGATGTGGGTGACCATGAAGGTGGAGAACAACAGTGCCACCGCGCGCACGCGCACGTCGCGCACGTCGCGCTTCGACGAGAACTTCCAGATCGCCGTGGACCGTGGCAACGAGATCGAGTTCACCGTCTACGACCGCTCGGTGCTGGCCCAGAACCAGGACAACGGCGACAACCCCGTGGCGCTGCTGTGGCTGCGGATCAGCGACATCACCGAGGCCATTCGCCAGAAGCGCGTGGAGCGCGAGTTGAAGGAGACCGGATGGGCGTCTGCCGCCCAGATCGCGGCCAACCAGGGCAATCCGGGCGGTGCTGGCGCTGCCAACGGCCCTGGCGCTGCTTCTGGCGCTGCTTCTGGCGCTGCGTCCGGTTCTGCGCCCGGTGCTGCTTCCGGCGAGGCCTCGTCGTCTTCGGGGCCCGCTGGCACTGGCTCCGGCGCGTCCTCGGGTGGCTCGGTTGACGAAATAGAGGGCTGGTTCACGCTGGAGCCCGCGGGACGCATCTACCTGCGTCTCAGCTTCGACAAGCCGGGTGCGTCGAACCAGCGGAAGCGTCCACGCGTGCTGGACGGGGCCGATCTGGCCCACCTCGGGCGCCACAACGCCATCCGCAAGCGCGAGGAGACGCAGCAGGTGCACGGGCACGAGTTTGTGCCCCACACGGCCTACAACATCCTGCGGTGCGCGGTGTGCGGCGACTACTCGTCGACGTACGTGCAGTGCCAGGAGTGCCAGCTGACGTGCGACCGCAAGTGCCTGTCGAAGATCGTCACCAAGTGCACGGCGCTGATGTCCACGGACCCCGACGAGGAGCTGAACCACCGGATCCCGCACCAGTTCGAGCCCACGACCAACATGAAGGCCGCGTGGTGCGCGCAGTGCGGCTTCATTCTGCCCCTGGCCAGCCGCAAGAACGTGCGCAAGTGCCAGGAGTGCGGGATCCTGGTTCACGCCACGTGCGCGCGGTTCGTGCCCGATCTGTGCGGCATGTCGATGGAAATGGCCGCGCAGGTCGTCAACGAAATCAACTCCACCCGCATCCGGCAGGCCACCAAGGCCGCGGCAGCCTCCTACGCCCGCCCGAAGCACTCGCATTCCGCCAGCATGAGCTCCACCTACACCGCGGGGAAGCAGCCGGTGGCCCAGCCGCTGCCACCCAAGAAAAACGCTCCCGTGCGCCGCAAGCAGGTGCCCACGGCGCCTCCTCCCCGGTCGAACCAGCGCCCTCCGTCAGCAGGCGCCAGCACGCAGCATTCCGGCGGTCACTCGGCCCAGGGCCCACCGGTGCTTCCTCCCACCCACTCCGGGTCTCCGTTCTCCACGCCTACGCAGCGCAGTCCCAACGGGAGCCCCTCGAAGCGGCCTCCGTACGGTGCGAGTGGGCCCAACGCACCCTCGGCGATGCCAGTGCCGATCGCACCACCCACCGGCCCACCCACCGGCCCTGCGATGGGCCCTGTGGCCGATCTGCAGTCTGGTGCTCCCACCGGTCCGCTCACGGGGTCTCCCGGTGGTATACTCGCGGCGCCTCCGGGAGGCAGCGCAGCAAACAGCGGCCAGTCCAGCCCAGCACCGCGCGTGTCCCCGCTGGACACCCAGAGGCCTCCGAGCGGTCCTCCGAGCGGCCTGAGCAGCGGCCCTCCGAGCGCACCTCCAAGCAGCATGAGCAGCGGGGACAGCTTTGGCAGCACGGACCCCAGCGGGCCACGCAGCGGGCCACAGGCGAGTGCCACTGCTCTGACGGGCCCTGGCTCCAGCACCAGCACGAGCGCACCCGCCGGGATGGCCGGTGGGCCGTTTGGCGCAGCCTCCAACGCCAACCTCTCATCCGCAGTGGCAGCTGCGCTCAACGGCAAGCGACGGCGCAAGATCGGGCTCGACGACTTCAGCTTCCTGGCGGTGCTCGGCAAGGGCAACTTCGGCAAGGTGATGCTGGCCGAGTCCAAGCACAGCGGGCAGCTGTACGCGGTGAAGGTGCTGAAGAAGAACTACATCATCGAGAACCGCGAGGTCGAGTCGACGCGCAGCGAGAAGCGGGTGTTCCTGATCGCCAACCGCGAGCGGCACCCGTTCCTGATCAACCTGTTCTCGTGCTTCCAGACCGAGAACCGCATCTACTTCGTGATGGACTACGTGAGCGGCGGAGACCTGATGTTCCACATCCAGCAGAAGATGTTCAGCGCCAAGCGCGCGCAGTTCTACGCGGCCGAGGTGCTGCTGGCCCTCAAGCATTTCCACGAGAACAACGTCATATACCGCGACCTGAAGCTGGACAACATTCTGCTGAGCCCCGACGGGCACATCAAAGTCGCCGACTACGGTTTGTGCAAGGAAAACATGGACTACGGCAAGACCACGGCCACTTTCTGCGGCACGCCGCACTTCATAGCGCCCGAGATTCTGCACGAGCAGAAGTACGGCCGCAGCGTCGACTGGTGGGCGCTGGGCGTGCTCATGTACCAGATGCTGCTGGGCAAGAGTCCTTTTGATACCCACGGCAACGACGAGGAGGAGGTCTACGCGGCCATTCTGCACGACGAGCCGCTGTACCCGATCCACATGCCGAGAGACTCGGTCTCGATCCTCCAGCAGCTGCTCACCAAGGACCCTGCCAAGCGCTTGGGCTGCGGGCCCCGGGATGCCGAGGAAATCATGGCCCACCCGTACTTCGCCAACATCAACTTCGACGACATGCTGGCGCTGAAGGTGGAGCCGCCATACAAGCCGGAAATCGACTCTCCCACCGACGTCCGGTACTTCGAGCGGGACTTCACGTCCGAAATGCCTGCATTGACGCCCATGAACAGCACGCTGACCCCGGAAATGCAAGAGGCCTTCCGCGGTTTCTCCTACAGTCTCGGGGATACCATATAGTCCCAGTGGCTATATGGTCACTAGAGCGGTCATTGTATGGTTACTATGGTTACTCGAGTGGTCACTGTATGGTACTATATGGTCACTATATGGTCATTGTAATGGTACTATTTGGTCACTATATGGTCATTGTAATGGTACTATTTGGTCACTATATGGTCATTGTAATGGTACTATGATGGTCACTATATGGTACTATGATGGTCACTATATGGTACTATGATGGTCACTATAGTGGTGTCATTCTAATGGTGTCACTATGATGGTCACTATATGGACATTATAATGGTACTATAATGGTCGCTATAATAGTGTCATTCTAATGGTGTCACTAGAGTGTTCATTATAATGGTTTCTTTCTAGTGGTTTCACTACAATGGTCACTACAATTGTGCCTTATTACTATAATGGTGTCACTATGATGGTCACTATATGGTAACTATATGGTCACTATGATGATCAATATGATGGTCACTATAATGGTCACTATATGGTCACTATGATGGTCACTATAATGGTCGCTATATGGTCACTAGAGCGGTCACTATATGGTACTATGATGGTCACTATACGGTCACTATAGTGGTCACTACAATTGTGCCTTATCACTATAATGGTGTCACTGTTGTAGTTTCTAGTGCATTTATCACTACTGTGCATCGCTACCCTTTAAACTACACCGTCTTGCACACTTGCCCGTCACCCGTTACTATTCACCCACACCCGTCAATATGGCACCTTTGCTTTCACCGTTACAAGGTGGCATGAAATGGCCTAGCATTCATTGTATTTATGGTTATAACTAACAATTTTACGACATTACCACCGGATGCTAGTGATTATGGATATCGATTCTACTCTTGTAGCATTCGGGACATCCACTCTCATTTAGATTTAGTAAAGTAGCCGCGATTGCATTTAGCAAACTGTTGGTCTAACTCCCAGCATATGTACGGTGATCAGTATAGCCCATAAATACCATGCTCTAAGTAACCCACTAGTATCTCTAAGTATACCCACTGATCGCATTAACCTAGTGCAACATTCTGAGTTGTCCACATAGTGCGCTCTGTTTATGTGCTACTTCTTAAACCTTCCGGTATAGCACTATATTTGGACAGTCCAAACGGTGAAAGTGCACAATTACCATTACGGATCAACGAGTCAACGACCAATATCCTCGTACATCATAAACATAATTTATCATGTGTAGAGTCACGTTATACAGCTTTATGAATTTCTTGCCAGACGTGACCAGCGTCCAAGTGGTGGCAAAGGGTACGGTGTGTGGGGTAAACAACCACCACATGGAAGGCTCTGCACTAGATCGAGCCTACACAGCAGCTTTGGAGGCCGATACATACACCAAGAATGGTGATTTCGTGAACGCAGAGAAGTATTTCATGGAGGCTGCTACCGCCTTTGAGGAAGTTCTTGAGAGTGCGCCCAACAACCCAGCAGCTCGCACTTTACAGTCATTGACTAAACACCATCGCTCTCGCGCAGAGTACTTCCGTAGCGATGCAGCTCAGCAGGATAAATCACAGCAGCAAGCTGTGCGTCCTTCACCGCCCCCCTCTGTGCCCCCAATCCCCATGAGAATCGGTGAAGAGGGCGAAGTAGACGCGGAGACTAAAAATTCGTTACCAAAAGCAGCCACACCCTCCAGCGAAACACCCGTTACAATGGTGGCCACTCAGCCCTCAGTTTCTGACAATGAAACTGATAATAGCATTGCAGCATTCGTGGGAAAATCGTTGGGTACTCTGTTCCAGTACAGCACGGCTGCATTTGTGCGCGCATTTGAGCAATCATTGACACCCGCCGAACCATCCGATAGCTTTTATGTCGCTGCACCCCCAGAGCCTCGAAATAGTAACCAAACGGGCCAAGGAGGCACTGCATCGGGAAGGAGAGGCACAGCCGCGGTGCCCGGTACCCCAACTTCCTTGACGAGCTTTGACCGGGCTCAGGCACTTGAAAATGCTATAGAAGCGCAGAAAATAGTGCTTGAACAAGGGGTGCAGGATATTGTGAAGGAGATATCTCTACGCGAACAGCGAATATACGATGGCCACACTGCAGTGGTCGATCGTATGCGGGCAGAGAATGACCAACTCAATATCCAGGTAACACGGCTAAAAGAAAGATGGCAGAACCTGAAGGAAAGTGCCAGGAAAAGACAGAGTAAACAAGAGTAGCGTTCACAACTGGCCCAGCCCCACACTTACGCTGTAAGTAAGTAAACCTGCATAATGTCACATTAACACCATGCACGAAGCTCAAGTATCCACTTAACCAATCAAACAAAATCTAATGCTTCTAGTATAGGCTCCTGCATATGTAATATCGCATATTATATTTAGTATACTATTGTTTCTTCTATAAACTGACATGACTGATAGGATAGAAACTTTCGTGATCAAGCTATAATGTGGAGTCATACTTTAGAGGTAAACTCGGGTTACCTACTGCTGTGCGCACGGTCGTTATATTTACAAACTATCTTACAATAGAACACGTAGTAATGCACACGACGCGACCACATCACCCACGCATGTTCACATGAAACACACATGTGCATTTCATAGATCTAGTTCTCGGTGTGAGCAAATGATGCATACCCACTCTCTGATCTGATCCCATGCCAGAGGGCTCCCGTAGTTGAAAAGGCCACCAATCAATATACACTCCTCGACTGATTTGCACAAAGCAGCTACCACCAGTTCTTGGGCGTATACCACGTCAAGATGGTAATATATCAGCAGCAAGCTGCGACAACTGTCCACCAACTTCAAAAGTGACTCGGGATCTTTTATATCTGAATTCCGAAGTCTCCGTAGACTACTAAGGTATTCCTCGAGTAGCACATTACACAGAACGTTTCGATTCATCCACACATTCTTTCGAAATGGCAGCGAAGTTTTATCACTCAGCCTTGACGCATGTAAATAATACACTTCTTACATGTCAGACCAACGACGTAGAGGAGTTCAAAAACCAGCATATAAATTTATTTAATGTTGTTTCTACTCAGTATACCTTGCAGCCACAATATTTCAACCACGTACAGTTCAGATATGATGTATTGGCGTAGGTAGAATATATAGGCAGTGTAGGCACATGACTACTAATGTATTATACACATACATAAACCACATACACATGCATACCCCCGCATACACAAACAATGCAACCTACTATGAACACAGAAGAGAGATACTAACGCAGCGATGATATTGAACAATTTTCTAAACAGAGGATAAAATATGTACGTATATTTGACATGAACACTAATACATTCCGTTGATGGAAGACACAATGTATGATAACTAGACATAAGATAGCGGAAAAAGTAGACGTGAATATCTGTATACAGTTTGATCACTGTAAAAAGAGTAGTAGACTAGATAGTATAAATATGCTGTATGGTTCATAGACCAATCAGAGATCATATTGATATCCGCAGAGGGCCAAGCGCAGGACAAACACATTGATGGTGAATAGATTGATTGACACATTGATGGTAAATAGATTGGTTGACACATTGATGGTAAATAGATTGATTGACACATTGATGGTACATAGATTGACACATTGATGATACATAGATTGATTGACACATTGATGGTAAATAGATTGATTAACACATTGAAGGTAAATATATTGATTGACACATTGAGGTAAATAGATTGATTAACATATTAATGGTACATAGATTGACACATTGATGATACATAGATCGATTGACACATTGATGGTGAATAGATTGATTGACACATTGATGGTAAAAGTAAGTTGGTTGACAAATTCAACATGATCCGTATACCAACAACATACATACAAAAAAGGACATACAGGAAATAGGGATAGCAGACAGAGTTATATACGTACAGTGAATCTACAGCGTATCGAAAAGATACATGGGAGCCACACTGTATACAGACTGTTACACAAAAAAGCTTACTGTATAATATACAGTCTCAATAGTATAATATACAGTCTCATCGTTGAGTGATGCATATTCAGTACATACGAGATACAGAGCACAGGCAGTCACCAACAGAATCAGCGGTATGCAGAACCGATGTAAATAATAACCACATAAATAGAAACATACAAGAACTATGCAACGTAGCGCCACAAAGCCGTCTGAGGGAATGAAAAATAGCCCGAGTAGTCCTAAAGACAAATGGGTACTCGCATAGCGTATTATACCCCCAGAGTACCTACGTAGCGTCGAAATTACCTAGTCCACGAAACATTCACCACAAAAACAAAATCCGATAAGGGAATTGGCGTCTGGGGAACAGTGTCACGCCCGAAGAAGCCCCAACCAAAGGCCCCAACCCTGATTGGGTGAATCTTCCCCAAGCAGCCCCTTCCCTAATAACCACCTTCTCCGACAACTTCACCTTCTTTTCATACCAACACAATGAGTGCCACAGGTGTGACAAGCCCCGCATCGGCCGCGTCTTTGCGGCCGCTGACGCTCAGTTTGGGCACTGTTGAGCATGTCGTGCTTGTTCCCGTCGGTCTGCTGGCTAGTGCCACGGACCTGCGCGACAAGTTCGTTGCCGCACTCACGAAACAGGACCCGCTGGTGGCCGAACAGCTCGAGACTGCAACCGAGCTGGTCGCCGCCTTCTTGGAGTACCTCACCAAGCAATCTGACGAGCACAGCGCGGCCGCAGAGCTCCTTCCCGTCGTGCTGCAGGAGTTCGAGCGCGCGTTCATGGTAGGCAACGACGTCCACACTATCGCTGCACACCTTGGCGATCCTGCAGCCGTGGTTAGGGGCTACTACGGCGCCCGCCAGTGCGTGCAGAGGCCGCTCAAGCTCCACACCCACGGCAGCGCTCCCGCCTCCGGCCTTCTCCGCAAGGCCTCCGACGGCCAGGCCAAGATCCACGTCATCTTCGGCGGCCAGGGCAACAGCGACGAGTACTTCGACGAGCTGCGCAACATCGACAACGTGTACGCCCCGCTGGTGCGTCCGTTCATCGCCGAGATGGCTGCCGTGCTGCAGAAGCTCGTTGCCACGATCCCGGACGCCCGCAAGGTGTTCACCGATGGCCTAGACGTCATGGAGTGGCTCGAGAAGCCCGAGTCCACTCCCTCCAAGGACTACCTGATCGCTGCCCCCGTCAGTGTCCCGCTCATCGGCCTGATCCAGCTCGCGCACTACCAGGTTGCGTGCAAGGTCCTGGGCACCACGCCCGGCGAGCTCCGCGCGTGGCTCTGCGGCGCCACCGGCCACTCGCAGGGCATTATCACCGCCCTGGCCGTGGCCCGTGCGGACTCGTGGTCGAGCTGGGCTCAGGAGGCCGCGAGGTGCGTCACCACTCTTTTCTACATCGGTTTCCGGTCGCAGCTCGAGTTCCCCGTCACCGCCCTGGCGCCCTCCGTGCTCAAGGACAGCGAGGAGCACGGCGAGGGCATCCCGAGCCCGATGCTGGCCGTGCGCGACATCAGCCAGCAGCAGCTGCAGAAGTACATCGACGAGGCCAACAAGTTCCTGCCGAACAACAAGCACGTCACGCTGTCGCTGATAAACGGCCCGAAGTCGTACGTCGTCAGCGGCCCGCCCATGAGTTTATACGGCCTCAACCGCCTGCTGCGTGCCATCAAGCCCGACGCCGATATCAACGAGGGCCGCGTGCCGTACAGCCAGCGCAAGCAGAAGGTCGTGAACCGCTTCCTGCGCGTCACGGTGCCGTTCCACTGCGCGCTGCTCTCGAACGTCACCGCGCAGATCATCAAGGATCTCGAGGTCCTGGGCCCGGCGAGCGAGCTCAAGATGCCCGTGTTCGATACCTACAACGGCGAGAAGATCGGCAGCGCCGAGGCCGAGGCCCGCAGCGTGGAGCTGATCACCGAGCTGCCCGTGCTCTGGGAGCGTGCCACCCAGTTCAAGGGCACCCACATTTTGGACTTCGGTCCTGGCGGCGCCTCGGGCCTCGCCGGCCTCACTTCCCGCAATAAGGAGGGCACTGGCGAGCGCGTGATTGCTGCAGGCGAGCTGTCGGTGCCGCAGTCCACCGGCCTGGGCTCCAAGCACGAGCTGTTCGACCGCAACGAGGACGCTGTCAAGTACGCCCTCGACTGGGACAGCGAGTTCGCCCCCAAGCTCGTCAAGTGGGGCGGCGACCTGGTCGTCGACACCAAGTTCTCGCGCTTGCTGGCCCGTCCTCCGTTGATGGTCGCCGGCATGACGCCCAGCACCGTCCAGCCCAGCGTCGTGGCCGCTACTCTGAACGCCGGCTACCACATCGAGCTGGCCGGCGGTGGGTACTTCATGGAGGCCCAGCTGAAGAAGGCCATTGCCGAGATCCAGGGGCTCACGCCGGCTGGCATCACCCTTAATGTGCTCTACGTCAACCCGGCCATGCTCCAGTGGTGCATTCCGATGGTGGGCGAGCTGCGTCGCCAGGGATTCCCCATCGATGGCCTGACCATCGGTGCCGGCGTTCCCTCGATCGACGTCGCCAACGAGTATATCCGCGAGTTGGGACTCAAGCACATCAGCTTCAAGCCTGGCACTGTAGAGTCGATTCGCCAGGCCGTGTCCATTGCCGCTGCCAACCCGGACTTCCCCGTTATCATCCAGTGGACCGGTGGCCGTGGCGGTGGCCACCACTCGTTCGAGGACTTCCACGCGCCCATTCTGCAGACCTACGGCTCCATCCGCAAGCAGTCCAACGTGGTGCTCGTGGCCGGCTCCGGCTTCGGTGACGTCGAGGGCACCTACCCCTACCTGACCGGTGAGTGGTCGACCAAGTTCGACTACCCGAGGATGCCCTTCGACGGTTTCCTGTTCGGTAGCCGCGTGATGGTCGCCAAGGAGTTCCTCACCTCCAAGGCTGCCAAGGAGGCCATTGTCGCCGCCCCTGGCTTGCCCGACAGCGACTGGGAGAAGACCTACACCACCCGTGGCGGCGGTGGAATCATCACCGTTCTCAGTGAGATGGGTGAGCCCATTCACAAGCTGGCCACCCGTGGCGTGAAGCTGTGGAAGGAGCTGGACAACACCGTGTTCAGCGTTCCCCGTGGCCCCAAGCGCGTGGCTGCTCTCCAGGCCCAGAAGGACAAGCTGGTGAAGCGCCTCAACGCCGACTCCCAGAAGCCGTGGTTCCCCACCACCGCTACCGGCGAGTGCATCGACCTGGAGGACATGACCTACGCGCAGATCCTCACCCGGCTGGTCGAGACCTGTTTCGTGGCCTCCGATTCCCGCTGGATCGACCGCAGTCTGCGCGACATGACCGCGCAGTTCGTGCACCGCGTCGAGGAGCGTCTCGCCTCTGCCGAGAAGAACTCCGTGCTGCAGTGGAACTCTCAGCTCGACAAGCCGTTCGAGTTCCTGGCCGAGTTCACCGAGGCCTACCCCGCCAGCACGGTGCAGATCGTGTCTGCCCACGACAAGGACTACTTCCTCGACCTGTGCTTGCAGCGTAACCACAAGCCGGTGCCGTTCGTGCCCGCCTTGGACGAGAACTTCGAGTACTGGTTCAAGAAGGACTCGCTGTGGCAGTCCGAGGACTTGGCTGCTGTGGGTGGCGATGTGGGCCGCACCTGTATTCTGCACGGCCCTGTTGCTGCTCAGTACAGCACCGAGAGCGACGTGTCCGTCAAGGACATCCTGGACTCGATCCACCAGGGCCACATTGCCAAGCTGCTCGCTGACAAGTACGGCAACGACGCCTCGAAGGTCCCCACCGTCGAGTGCTTCAGCCTGCCCCAGCCCGCTGCTGCATCCACTGAGAGCGGCGAGGAGAAGTACACCACTTCCGGCACTACCAGTGAGACCGCGGCCAGCTGGCTGGCTAAGATCGCCGGCACTGCTCAGAACTGGAGGTATGCGCTTTTGATGAGCTCGCAGATCCAGCAGAGCAGCCCCGACGGAACCCGCCACGTCGAGAACGCGCTGCGCCGCGTGTTCGCTCCCACCGGCAGCGCCGAGGTTACCGCTGATGCCACCTCGCTCATCCTCAAGGAGAACGGCGTCGTCACCGTCGAGTGCCACTGCACCGACAACCGCGACATCAGCGTCAAGTTCTGGGAGCCCCGCACCTCTACCGGTGAGCCCGAGGCCCTGGAGCTGCTCTACACCTACCAGCCTGCGCTGGCCGGCCACCTCCCTATCGAGGAGAAGATGGAGGGCCGTAACCTCAGAATCAAGCAGTTCTACTGGCGCATCTGGTTCGGCAGCGACAAGTACGATCCTCCCCAGCTTGACGCCAGCTGGAGCGACAAGCCTGTCACCGTCGAGAAGCAGGCCGTCAAGGACTTCGTGCACGCCGTTGGCAACAAGGGCGAGGCCCACGTCCACGGTGCCGTCGCCCCGATGGACTTCGCTATCGTGCTCGGCTGGAGGGCCATTACCAAGGCCATCTTCCCCACCGTCATCGATGGCGATCTCCTGAAGCTGGTCCACTTGTCGAACGAGTTTGCCATGCGCCCCGGTGCCCAGCCCCTGAAGAGCTCTGACGAGGTCACTGCCGAGGCTGCCATCAAGCGCGTGGCCATCACGCCCGCTGGTAAGATCGTCGAGGTGAAGGGCACTCTCTACACTGCCGGCCAGCCCGTCGTCGATGTCAGCTCGCAGTTCCTGTACCGCGGCAAGTTTGTCGACTACGACCAGACCTTCGACAACGTGGACGAGACCCCCGTGCAGCTCAAGATGGAGACTCCCCGCGACGTCGCTGTTCTGTTCTCCAAGGAGTGGTTCCACCCTAGCGAGGGCACCACCCAGGAGAGCCTTGTTGGCAAGACGCTGATTGTCCGTTGCCAGTCGCACATCCGCTACAAGGCTCCCTCGGTGTTCGACGAGATCAGCACCTCCGGTGTCGTGGAGTACGTGCTTCCCACCAAGCAGATTATCAATGTTGGTACCGTGAAGTACGAGGCTGGCCAGTCCTACGGTAACCCCGTCGTCGAGTTCCTGACTCGCAAGGGCACCCAGATCGAGCAGCCCGTTGCCTTCGAGCAGCCCATCGCTGTCGGTGGCAACAAGGAGGCCATGACCGCCCGCGCACCGGCCTCCAACGAGCTTTACGCTCAAGTTTCTGGAGATTACAATCCTATCCACGTCTCGCGTGTGTTCTCGCAGTACGCAGGCCTGCCCGGCACCATCACCCACGGCATGTACACTTCTGCCTGCGTCCGTTCGCAGGTCGAGATGTGGGCTGCCAGCAACGAGGGCAAGCGTGTCAGGGCGTTCCACTGCGACTTCGTCGGCATGGTTCTGCCCAACACCGAGCTTCACACCAGCCTCGAGCACGTTGGCATGATCAACGGCCGTAAGCTGATCACCGTGAAGACCACCAACTCCCAGGGCGACGTTGTCTTGCAAGGTAAGGCCGAGGTCGAGCAGCCCGTGACCACCTACGTCTTCACCGGCCAGGGCTCTCAGGAGCAGGGAATGGGCATGGACCTTTACAACAACAGCGAGGTTGCTCGCGAGGTCTGGGACCGTGCTGACCGTCACTTCGTGTCCACGTACGGTATTTCCATTTTGGATATCGTCCGCAACAACCCCAAGTCGCTCACTGTGCACTTCGGTGGTGAGTCGGGTAACCGCATCCGCGACAACTACATGTCGATGATGTTCGAGACCCTGGGTGAGAACGGCGACCTCAAGGTTGAGCCGATCTTCCCTTCGATCACCAAGGACACCGACCACTACACTTACATGTCTCCCAACGGTGTCTTGTCGATGACCCAGTTCACCCAGCCGGCACTTACGTTGATGGAGAAGGCTTCTTTCGAGGACATGAAGTCGCGTGGCCTGGTCGATTTGGACACCTCTGCCTTCGCCGGTCACTCGTTGGGTGAGTACTCCGCCTTGACCGCCATGGCCGATGTGATGCCCGTCGAGAGCTTGATGGATGTCGTGTTCTACCGTGGTATGACTATGCAGGTTGCCGTGCCCCGCGACTCGCAGGGCCGCTCCAACTATGGTATGTGTGCCGTCAACCCCAGCCGTATCAGCTCCAAGTTCAGCGAGGCCGATCTTCGCAAGATTGTTTCCGGCGTTGCTTCCGAGACTGGCTGGCTGCTCGAGATTGTCAACTACAATGTTGCTAACCAGCAGTACGTTACCGCTGGTGACCTCCGTGCCCTGGATGCCTTGACTACGGTTCTTAACCTGCTCAAGGTCAACAAGGTTCAGGAGCTTAGCGTCGTCAGCGACGAGGACGGAAAGGAGTTTATCGCTGAGGCTGCCAAGATCGCTGAGGCCAAGCCCCAGCCCATTACCTTGGAGCGTGGCTTCGCCGTTATCCCCCTGCCTGGAATCAGTGTTCCGTTCCACTCCTCGTACCTGCGTTCTGGCGTCAAGCCGTTCAAGAACTTCC
Source organism: Starmerella bombi (assembly GCA_030579915.1). Lineage (NCBI taxonomy): Eukaryota > Fungi > Ascomycota > Dipodascomycetes > Dipodascales > Trichomonascaceae > Starmerella > Starmerella bombi. The sequence goes on from JAKTRX010000010.1 coordinate 95,962, forward strand.
TTATCAAGCGTGTGGCTAAAGATGCAGTCAAGCCTTCCAGCTTGAAGGGCAAGTACATTCCTAACTTGACCGCCAGACCGTTCGAGGTCACCAAGGACTACTTCCAGGAGGTCTACGAGCTCACCGGAAGCACTGAATGCAAGCGCATTATTGACAACTGGGACGAGATCACAAAGGAGTAAAAATAGACGCAAGCGGTGCAGTACGCTTTGCCTTTACTTGCATAAAATACAAAGAGATAAAACCGTAGTTCAATATTTTATTACTTCAAATGTACTTAATATGTGTTTTCACATTGAGTTGTAATTTCAGAGCCCACTCTGTACAACTGCAGCGCTGAATGCTTAATCGTTCTCGCTGTAGTGTCCTGCCCAAAGTACCTAATGTGCTTGTTCAGTTTACGTATATCGATTCGGTAGACGTGCGGTATGAAAGTGTGATTGTGGCTTGTGACCTGTGTATGCCTATCTAACAATGTATACACGCACATTCACTCTACTACAATGCGGTATTACCAGCAGCGTACTTGCACACAACAATATAGACTATAATATAGAGCAAGGGTCACCAGCAACGATAAATACTGATCTAAGGTGTAATATATTTGAAAAGTAACAGTAGAGTACAATGTGCTAGGAGTAACACTATACATAATGGTATGTTTGTACCATTCCAAGATGTGCTAACTCTGTGATAGTCTGTATTCCGGTATGTGAAACTCACTGTGTACATTGTAAACCGTACGATTATATCAGTAATTATGTGACAGTTTGTGCATTTCTGTCCGCGTATATGGCAATTACTCCGTGAGTTCGACGAGCATTATAGTATATATAGTTTGAACAATCAGTCTCTAGTTCCCGTGAATAGCTTCTCTGTCTACTTGTATATGCCTGCTTTATATATTAGCACTAGGCCGCTTAAGAGGGAAGTATCCCATAGAAATCATGTTTATCTGCTTTAAAGTAGCCGAAATTATGTAGTTTACAAACAATCACGTACGCATCATCGTAGTTCGAATAGATGCTTCCTAATATCTGAGCAAATTGCTCAAGGAATAATAACGGCATTGTAAGGACAAGGCACTTAGAGAGTAGTGGCACAATGTTAGACCAAAGTACGTAAAGTGAACATTTGTACATCTCGAAGAGAATAGTAGAGTATCACTGGTATTGTATTTCTTAACTAGTAATGCACGATGGAGTTGCACTTAAGGCATACGGTTCCAATAGTATACCATCAGAGTCAACTGCAGTACATACGAAGTTATATTTATAGGTGACACGGTTTGTTATGATACTTATATGCGCATTATGCGGAATCTTGCACATGTCTCAATTGGACGCATTAATTATACAAAATTAGATATGATGGCTCTTTATCTAGGCTTAACTCCTCGAATGCACTGCTGTGACATTGAATGCAGTGTACCATCTTTCCTTGCTACCAGGGTCTATTGAAACTATCCGCGAGTTTTCCCGGTAATTCAACAGAGCTTCGCTAGCCTGGGTTCGCTCGAATTTCGACAAGTCATTTCCGATATACACTCCGCGCCCGATCTTCGTTGGAAGTTGAGTAACCAGGCTAAACGGCCCGTGTGGCACGTACCACATAACCGATTCAGTGGGATCAGGGTCCTCAATCGTAACGGTGACCCCGAAATGCTCGAGTACACGCTTATCAGTATCACTGAAAGCTGGATCCCAAGCAGTAATAGTGCTGACTTGCAGAGTCTCGGCAATCAGCAGTAACAGGGCAGTCTGGAACCGTGGGTTGACGAACTCGCTTATTTGACCTAATGCCAAGCATCTAATTAGATTTGTATGTGTACCTACGGATTTCACCTCATCCAGCACCTTCGTGGCCCATTTGGACTGAAGCAACTCGGCCTTACGGTCCTCCACCGCCTTCACGTAGAACCCATCGTCCATCGCCCTGGTTTCTGATCGCCGTGCGTGTTTGCAGGTGCTGGGCTTAGTGGTTGTGGTTTCCCACTGTTGACCGGGTGTTGGGAGGAGCGGCGGTTAGGTCTGGGGGTTGGGGACAAATAAAGGTACCTGGCCTTAACCTTGATAGCGACAGTAATGAAGATATATTACATTGGAGTGCTGAAGTCTGGCGAAGAGGCAGTGGAGCTTGCGAGCGCTAAAGACCTCTCATCGTTTTCTTTTTTCGAACGGTCTTCGGTGGGCCAGTTCATGTCCTTTTTCAGCGGGACCATTGCCGCCCGCACGTCGAAGGGCCAGCGCCAGAGCATTGAGGAGGGCAACTACATCGGCCACGTATACACCCGCCAGGAGGGCATTTCCGGTGTGGTGATTGGTGATAAGGAGTACCCTGTTAGAGTCGCGTTCAGCGTGCTCAACAAGATCCTCGACGAGTACCTGGCAGCTCACCCGAAGCAGGATTGGGCCACCGTGACCACCGCAAACAAGGCCAGCCACGATGTGGCGTTTGCCCCATTGGATGAGTACCTCAAGCGCTACCAGGATCCCCACCAGGCCGATGCGCTGATGAAGGTGCAACAGGAGTTAGATGACACAAAGATCGTGCTTCACAAAACCATTGAGAGTGTTTTGCAGAGAGGCGAGAAGCTCGATACATTGGTAGACAAGAGTGAGGCGCTCAGCTCATCCTCGAAGATGTTCTACACCCAGGCAAGGAAGACCAACTCGTGCTGCACTATCATGTGAACATTTCTTATTGTGCCTTTAGCCATGCCTACGCTCCACGATTGTGAGCGGATTGATGCACTCTATAAAAGTGTTCGCCACAGTGTACCAACTATTTGAACACTGCACGGGAATGCATTGTGGCGTGAACATCGTTATAGCATATGTGTGCTTTCCACATACACAGTGGTGGAGTACGTTGGCAACGGCCCAATCCTTAATATATGTTACTGATACACTTGGAATGCTTCACAGTGCTGTGCTTATACGAATACTGTGATACTATATAAACACATATGAACGCTATAGATACAGGACTATTTACAGGTGTAGGGGGTAACAGGTGTAGGGGGTGACAGGTGTAGGTGGTAACAGGTGTAGGTGGTAACAGGCGATGCAAATCACAGATGCAGAAGATTTCCAGGTTACTTCATAGGTAAAATATCACAGGACACTTCGGCACTGGGTATGGCGAATGCAAGTGGCCTACCGATACAGATCATCAAGAAGGCTACAGAGATGCTCGAAGTGGATATCACTCGGGTACTGTATTTTATGTATGTGATATTAAAGAGCAGCCCAATGCAGAAGATCATCTTCATACTGAAAATCTCGGGTACAGGACATCGCAGGTGAATAATATTGCTTAAGCATTTAACATAAAAGATGCAAAACATTTTCACGAAATAATCTGAGTGTGAGAATCATTAGGATATTATACCGCTAGCATATCAGATATCACTCAGGTATAATATTATATGGAGGTACATGTACTGTATCGATGCGTTACAAAGGTATTTCATATCGCTAGGCGGATATGGTGTAGACAATATGCTGAGGGTGAATAACTACTGAGAGGATACATTACTTGTGTATGGCACAATATGTGATGCGGGCTATTTTATAAGATGCCACATTGGGTGCTACTATGTAGGAATACATGATGATCTGGTTCGATTGAATAATATGATATGTATGTAGAACTTTACACAAATCTTACCAGGATAATGCGCATTGAATTCCTCTGCAGCTTATTTTTTAGCTCAAATATGACATGCTCTGCTATGTTCACTATGCATTCTATCACATGGTAGTGTTTTAACGGCAAATACCTCTACATTACACGTGTTGTTCTCGACATAGGATATATCGCTCTTATACACTATAAATACCTAGATGTACGACGTTCGCTTCGTAGATCATATTAAGTGCACGTTTTTGTATTATATTATCAGATGTAGGGTCACATGTAGTTGAATGTATGCAATTTCGTGACAAAGATTGCTTTTCAATATGCCAGTGCAGAATGTAATTCTAGGCACTCACACGTAACTCAAAAAAAGCGAAATTAAATTATTGTTCTAAGGAATTGGATCCATCTAGACTGAGAGAACTGTAACCCAAGAGCCCTGTTAGTTTTTTTTGCGGCTATTTGTATGTATTCCATCTTAGTGTCAATTGTCGTTCTCGATTCAGGTTATACTTAAATTCACAAGTTTGAGCGAAAAAAAATGAACAGAAAGTTATATAGACATATATATATATATATAGAAGCAAGCAGATATAGTTCTAAATGTATATACGCAATCAGACTATGTAAACTCATGTGAAATACCCTATGAAAGAGGGCTCATTCATTCGTTCTTCAGTGAAACTATGAGTCTTGGTCGTACCGTACATCTAACATCATTCAAGCTAGTTTTCATGTAACTAATCTTATGTTTGAAATGAAGCTGTTCAAAAAGTGTCACAGTAATATGAAATAGCTACACCATCAGTGATTGATGTTTCGAAGCTAAGACACCTTGATATGATACCACACAGTATTTGAGACCGATGTACTTCAGTCTATCAGGTAAAAGCATAAAGACCAGTAAAATATCACAGACCCATGTAAATATACTATATTTATACGCACGAGAAATAAGTACACACATATATGAACACAGATACACTTATATATCAACAGTATAAATAGTAGCCCGCTAGCACACGACAGCTAATTGGAACCTCAAACATTTAATTCTGGTACGTTCTAAATTAGCTTAATGTTCACGATGTTATACTCAAACATGATTCCCTTTTGTTAACTCATTAAGTTTAGATGCATGCATGAAACTTACGAAATAGCTATAGAATATATATATAATATATATTCTGCTTCCTCTGGATTAAACGTAGTTCAGATAACTAAGAAATTCATTCATTTGCGATACTACGTATCCTAAAAACACCGTGTGTAGGTAGATGTGAAATACATAGAACTGGCATTATTCAGTTCCTTGTTTACATGTTAGGCAGACCATCAATATACTGGAAACCTTCAAGACTGAATTAGTCGAATTGATCTAAAAGAGTGAATGAATTGACATCATTAATGCCGCGAAAGTTTCTCTTACCGTGCCATATCATCAGAATAGTACAATACCACATATTATGCTCGCAGGACCGTGCTGAATTATGATTTGAGGCTTAGTCGATGGTTATACAGCAGAAATAGTCGGGGATATCTGTGTTAGCACTTCTCAAGACCATGGGTATATATATCTCAATTGATCACCGGTTTCATAATCTTCACTAGTACACTAATAAAGAATTTCGCGCAATGTATGTACTCTTTCTATACAAAAAATGGTATTATATATTTAACGCTAGGTATTATATATATATTGTACAATGAAAAACATTAAACATACAACTTTCCAGAGGATCAAAGTAAGTCCTAATATGACATGAACTGAATCACATGTAATGGTACCAACAATAAACAAACTCACAACAGCTCTATTACCACGAAGGTAACACATTATCTTTTGCTAACTGTGAGGCATATTCTGCATGCTGGTTACATCATTAACTACCTAGTATTTATCGGTAGCCGTCTCCAAAGTTTAGTGTTTAGCAGCATTGCTATTGACATTGCAGATGCATGCCTGTTTGTTATATTGCAGATAATCAAGATAACCATGGATTTGAATAGTAGCGCAATATGCAAGCACTTACGTACGACTGTCGTTAAATTTTTTTACAGACATAATGTTCTGATATTAGAAAGTGATCTGAGTTAATGTAGAATCGAAAAACAACACATTTATGTGTTGCTACCACAAACATTTCCATGACGCATTATACACGGTGTACTATTACAACAATATATTTAGAGATGCATTGTACTTGACGTCACTGGAATGCATATAGCATATTGTGTGGCCCCCACACATACTTTCACTAAGTGCGCCGCAGTTATGTCAGGCATTTATTACATCTATTTGATACAATGCATTTATTCATTCAATAAATGAGGTATATTCTGTTGCTACTTTAACTGCCGTAGATAAATGTAATGTATTCCAGACGATATTGCGTATTTAGATCTATCCAGGAACCAGTGAATAATCTCTAGGCGATGATCATCCTGCCTTAATATCACAATCCGTAAACATGACGAATCATTAATATCAGTACAGAATGCCACTGGCCAAAAGTAAGTAGTCCACATATAACGTTAGGCCAATTGAACCACATCGACAGTTTAGCAAAATCGTATTATGTCTATATTAAATGACTTATATAGGGGTAAAACTTGTATAGAGAGAAAAGACTTAGGATAAGGAGAAAAAGACTTATTGAAGGACAAAAACTTCGATACACACCATCCATGTATTTATCTACAAAACCTACTCATGTAGTAAATCTATGAATACTTCTCATAGTGTGGATCTATAATCTATGCTTGAATTGGGGTTGCAAAAGCCTCTCGTATACCTGGTCGGAGGTGTAGTCCGCAGGCACCGCGTCGTGGGAGCTCAAGTTACGAATATCGACCATAGATGGCTCCAACTCACTGAGCTTCGTGACACCGAGAAGTCGCATGTTCATCTCAATCTCGTCATTGAGAAGATTGATGGCCTTGGTAACACCAGCCTCACCGTAGGTGCTCATGGCGTAGAGGAACGGCCGCCCAAGACCCACGGCTTTGGCGCCCAGACACAATGCCTTGAGCACATCAGTTCCTCGACGGACACCACCGTCAATGAAAACGTCCAGCTTGTCCTGGAGGTTGCGTTTGCGAAGCTCAGGCATGGTTTCGGCCAAGACCTCCAGCGGTGAACGGGTGAACTCGAGCTGTCTGCCACCATGGTTGGACAGAACAACTCCGGCAAGACCATACTCGGCAGCCTTGACTGCATCCTCCCAACGGCCAACGCCCTTGATGACCACAGGCTTGGAAGTGCAGCTCAGCAGGAACGGAATGTCACTCCACGACAGTGCCGGATCGATGAAGCTGGAGATAGCACGCGAAACGCCCTGGTCTCTCTCGACTCCATCGCCGTCTCCTTGCACGTCTGCCAGCTCCTCGTCGTACTTGGACCGCATGTCCTTCTCCCTACGGCCGAGCTGCGGGGCATCGACGGTCACAAAGAAGCCCTGCACGCCAAGCTTCTCACCGTGCTCGATGAAGCGTTTGGTGACCTCGCGGTCGGAATTAACATAGATCTGTTGCCAGATCGCTTGACCCGGCTGGGCTGCGTCCAACACCTCTTCTGTCGAACTCGAGCTGAGGGTGCTGAGCATCTGTACGATCCCAGTCCTGTACGCGGCCCTGGTTAGCACTGTTTCACCGTCATCGTGACCGAGCTTACCCAGAGCGGTGGCAGAGATGTAGAACGGAGATCGGCTGAACTGGCCCAGGATGCGGGTGCTGTAGTCGACATCACTCACATTTACCAAAATCTTGGGTCGGAACCAGACGCGCTGGAAAGCCCGGTGGTTCTCGCGTAGTGTGATCTCGTCGTCAGCACCACTGCTGTAGTAGTACCAGCCCGTGCGGTTCATGGTGTGCTTGGCCACGACCTCGAAGTCAAACAGATTGTAGATTTCACCAAGCCCGGGCTTGGCCTTGCTGTTGGAAAGAAGAGACCTTTCTTGGTCATCCTCTGCCTCGCTGACCCCGTTAGTATTGGAGGCCTGGGCGCGGTCTTGGTCTGCTTTGGCAGGCTGCGTGTTCCCAGAACTTACCGCAGCTCCATCCTTAGCCAGATCGCCCACGTATTCGGAGGCCTCCAGAATACGGAGCACGCTGGTAGGGTGGAACTTGAGGAAGTGCTTGGTGGCATCGGTACCTGCCACCTTGTTGAGGATGGATGAGCCACCCGGGTGGCGGCTCTGGAACTGGGTAATATCGTAGACCTTTCCGTCTACAGCAATCCAGAGGTTGTCCTTGGAATTGTGTTGTGAGAGCTGCTCTAGTGTGATTGAAGGCGACATGTTGCAATCTTCGAATCAGACCGCCGATATATAAAGTGCGGGGAACCCTAGCCTCTGGAGATATCAATGGATATGTATGGTCGCATCATTTTACGATATTATGCTGGCTTGGCGGAGCTCCGGTTAATTAATCAATTGAATTCCTGCGCATATCGAATCAATTGATAATGTCCAGCAACAATACAACTCAATGCGCAACATTAGAGCAGCTACCGCAGATTGACGCGGGGTCCCGGCAGTGGGAGGGATTAATCACGGGTGATCTCCAGATGGCGTCACGCGCATGCCTAAAACGATCACGAATACATGCGGGAATATGATTCAGGGCACCTGCTGCAGAGCCCCGGACAGTCCATTGTGTTTATTTGCAGGCGTGCAGTGTCCCAATATACCCGGGCGAAGCCATTGGGCATCAGTATTCACCTGCCACTGCATCGAGCCTTGTGAAATTTTTCCTGAATTTTCCGCCCGGGGTATGCGTTTCCCGCGAGTTTATGCTGAGTTCCATCGAGTTAGAGTCCCATGTAGCCAGAGTCTCATGCAGAGGCCACCACAGGGCAGGGAAACCAACATGTGGACGAAGCCCCAGGTGGGAACAGTGCCAGTTTGTTTATTCGGCCCAACCTGGGCGAGGGAGCTCTGGGCCCTGGGCTGACCAAATTTCACGCTTTCTTGCATTGGAATCCACCGCGCCTAGTTCGTTCCTGAGAATGGTTGACGCCATATTACTACACGAAACTTTTGCCCGGACACTCGTTCCTTCCGGCGACGCGTCTCGGCAGGCGGAGCAGCAGCTGGTGCTGCTCGAATCGCAGCCTCAATTCATCGTCGGCCTTCTCCAGATAATTGTGGAGCCCAACGCCGAAATGGGCATCCGGCGAGCTAGCGCCATTTACCTGAAAAACAAGATAAACCGCTCGTGGTCTCCCGCGAGCGACGACGTCATCAGCGACGCCGACAAACAGCTTTTCAAGCAGGAGATTGTCCCAGCTATCGTAAACACTCCTCCTGCCCTTCGCACCTTCCTGGTGGTGTGTCTGGGCACCGTGCTGAACTACGACTTCCAGAAGAACATGTGGCCTGAGCTGTTCGGCGAGCTCAACAAACTGCTCTACAGCACCGACGACCTGGCGCGGGTCGCGGCCGGCCTGAGCATCCTGCGGCAGCTGTGCAAGTTCTACCGCTGGAACGTCAGCTCCGTCAGCAAGCAGCTCGACCCGGTCATGCGCGAGCTCTACCCACACCTGCTGCAGATCGCCGAGGCGTCCGTGCAGGAGCTCAGCAACGGCCAGCAGAGCGAGATTTACTACCAGCTGACCTACGACATCCTCAAGGTGTACAAGCTCAGCACCGCGCGGTTTCTACCGGAGGTCTTCCGCGAAGACGAGATCGCCAAGCGCACAACCACGCTCTTCCTGCAGATCTTCGTCATGCCGTTGCCTCAGTCGGTCATGAGCACGCAGCCTGCGGTGGAGCGTACAAGCTTGCTGCCCGTGAAGTGCCAGAAATGGGCCACGGTGAATATCACCCGCACTTACAACTCGTACCTCACGCGGTCGTACAGCCAGCTGAGCGACAACGCGGCTGCGTACCAGCCGTATCGCAAGCTGTTCAACTCGGTATTTGCACCGGAGATTTCGCGCATCTTCATCGAACAGCTGCAAAAATGGAGCACCGGTGCGGTGTGGTACAGCGACGCCGTGCTGTTCAACGTGGTTACATTCCTAGAGGCGATGATCGACACGAAGCCCGTGTTCGCGGAACTCATCCAGCCGCAAATGGACGGCCTGATGAGCCAGGTCCTTTTCCCGCTGATGTGCCCCACGGAAGACGACCTCGATCTATTTGAGGACGACCCCATTGAGTTCATGCAGCGCAAAATGGACCTTGGCGACCTCAACCTCACGCCAGGCAGCGCAGCCGCTGATTTCCTGCGCAAGATGGTCAAGAAGCACAAAAACTCCCTGGACCTGATCATCCAGTTCCTGCAGCAGTGCTCTGGGAACTTGATGGACAAGCCCGATGAGATCAAGGGCCGCGTGGGTCTGTTCAAGCTGGTCCAGGCTCTGTCGCAGATCTTCCTCGGCAAGGGCGGTGCGCTGAACACCCAGCTCGAGCCGTTCCTGGTACAGTATGTTGTGCCCGATCTGCGGTCCAGACACGCATACCTACGGGCTGAGGCCTGCGACACCATCGAGCGGCTGTCCAGCGTCAACTTCGAGTCGCGTGACGGCATGCAGGTGCTGTTCCAGGGCGTGATCAACTGCTTCTTCGACCAGGTACACCTGCCGGTTCAGGTTGCTGCCGCGCAGACGCTGCAGGCACTGTCGGCACAGCCCCACAACGAGGACGTGAGGGCCGCGCTGGGCGAGCACATCACCGACATCATCCGCAACCTGCTGCAGGTGACTCAAAAGTTCGATTCGGAGCCGTTGCTGCTGGTTCTGGACCACTTCGTGGAGCAGTTCCCGGACAAAATCACCCCCTTCGCCGTAAGCCTAGCCGAGCAGCTGTGCCAGCAGTTCGTCACTCTGGCTGCGGACCTGCTGGAGCAGAACAGTGCATTCGACAGCAATAATATGGTGGCCGAGTCCGAGTTTCTCATTGCCAACGACGAGAAGATCGCTACTGGCCTGGGAATCATGAACTCGCTGGCCAATTTACAGAGCAACCTCGAGCACCAGCGCGAGCTTACCGCAAAGCTCGACGAGAGCATTGCCCCGGTGTTCCTTCTGGTGTACCAAAACGACTTCCCGGACTTCTACCATGACTGCTTCAGTCTGCACGAGAACACGTTATTCACGCTGAAATCGGTGCCGCAGCAGCACTGGCAGTACTTCGATATGCTCATGAACCTCATCAAGAGGACGGAGTACGACTACTTCGAGGACATCATGCCCGTGCTGGAAAACTACATTGCATATGGCGCCCAGTCCCTGGCCAGCGACCCACAGAGGCTGGCAAACTTCATGCAGATGCTAATTTCGCTGTACGCCCCGCCGCTCCCAGCAACCCAGGCCGACGGATCACAGCCCGAACACGACCCGTCCACCTCATTTTCAGACGCCCGCACCCGGGCCCATGTCATGAGCGTCGCTACCCGGATGTTTGTGTCGAGCGATCTGTTTAACGGGCCTCTGGAGCCCCATCTGAGGCTGGTAGTCGAGTCTGTTCTGCGCAGAGTGAGCGCGGACGCGGCCTCGAAGAACTCATACCCACCGCGATACAACGTCAGCACCGTGTCGCTCATCCTGGCTGCGATATACCACGAGCCAGCCCAGAGTATAAGCGTCTTGATGGCTGCCAACGCTTTCACGTCGTTTTTGGAAACTTGGTTCCAAACCGTTAACGAGTTTATGCGCGTGAATGACCTGAAGCTGTGCGTCGTGGCTGCGCTGTCGCTCCTGAACTACTACTCGATGCACCCCGAGGTCGAGCCCATCTATGCTGCCCAACTGGTGCAGACACTGTCACGCAGCCTAGAGATGCTTCCTGCAGCCGTAACCCGAGTCGCGGAGATTCTCAAGAGCGAGAGAGAAAACGAGTGGGACGACGAAGAATATGAAGATGAGTTTTACGACGAGCTGGACGAAGACGAGCAAGACGCCAGTGCTGCGTATGAACGGGAAATGCCGGAGAACGCCGTCGGCCAACCTTCCAGTGGTGACAACACGTTCATTTACGAGCGACCAGGAGGCTCTGGCGAAGCCAAGGATACCAGCGACGGAGATGATGCGGAACGTGCTGCACAAAAGAGTGCGATCATTTCGCAGATCGGGTTTATTGCTGACGACTTCGACGAGGACTTGTATTCGGTGTCCCCACTGGACACTCTCAACCCGTACAATGCGCTGCGTACGGTGATCGGGGGCATCCAGGCGATGAAGCCCGAGTTCTACAACCAGCTGATGCTGAACACCCCTGAAACCGAGAAGTCGATTCTCTTGAATAGCATGCAGATCGAGTCTCTTCCCTGCACTGATATGTGAAGCTACACGTGAAGTAACATGATGCCGTTCGGTGAGTTAATAAATGCGCGTCGTGCTGAGTCGTGACGTCAGAATGCTAGCTACATATTAATGTAGATGCTTTACCCTGTAGATTTGTTCGTTAGTTGCAGCGTTGTAACACAGTATAGCTAACACAGTGTAGTTAACAAAGTGTAGCCAACTAGTGTAACGCAGTATAGCTAACGCAGAGTAGCTAACAAAGTGTAACTAAAAAAGTGTAACCCACACAGTGTAGTTAACTAAGTGTATCTAACACAGTACAGCCAAGACAGTGCAGCTAACAAAGTATAGCTAACAGTGTAGCTAACACAGTGCAGCTCACACAATGTAGCTAACAGAGTACATCACACTGTATCTAATACAGCATAGCTAAGGCAGTGTAGCTAACAGTGTAACACAGTACAACATAGGACAACACAGCGTAGCTAACACAGTCCAGCTAACGCATCATAGCTAACACAGCACAACACAGCACAACACAGTGTAGCTAATCAAGCAGTATGCATGCTGCACAATTGATACCATACGGTCAAAGCTATACATTGTCGCATTCCGATGTAAAGTACAAACGCATCAGTGCCGCTCGCTGCAAGGCAGCCGAGGAAAAGCTGCAGATAACTGATAAAGAAAGTATGTAATGCAATTACAGCGAATGCAGTGTACATGAATGCTAATAAATATTACTCCTCGTCCTCTTTTTTCGAGCCCAGCATGCGTTGGCGCGAGCTCGCAAATAAGCGTTCCTGCTCGCGCAGCAAATCCTCCTCGGAGCGACCACTCTGCTCCAACTTGCCAGTTTTGCGTTCGCGGATCTTCTGGCCCTCCTTGTGTTCGGCCAGGACCCTTTTGATAGGCTCAATGTATTCCGGGAAGTCGAGCTGGCGCAGCGCCTCGATAACGTGTTCGGTCCCAATGGTTTTTTTGTTTTCGTTTTCGGAGATCTCGTTGGAAACCTGACTCAAAATCAACACGAACATCACGCAGCACTCGATAAGGGCATCGCGACTTTCGCGGGTAAAACTGTGGTCTTTGGGGATAATCTCGGAAACTATTTTCTGGACCGTCGCCTTGGGCAGGCTGAGATCCTCATCCGACATATCTGCTATTTTTTTTGGTTTTTTGGTTTTTTACTGTGTTGATATCGCAGTACTTTGCTGCCAAATGAAGCACAGTGGCCTTCCTACTTAGATTCGTTCGCTCAGTAGGGTTACCCACGCGTGCACTCTTACCCACATACTACCAATATATATAGAGAAATAACCGGGGCGAGGGCGCACACTCGAATATAGGAGTATCGGGGCAAGGACGGGCAGCCTGGGTGGGTCGGTGGAAACATGTGACCCGGTTCCGGTTACATAATTTTTTTCACTAACCGCACACTACGAAAATCCTCAAGCGTTTACAAAAGCTGAAATTTCACCGCCAGAAAGTTCAATTGCCGAAATGACCTCGCACTCAGCTTTTGTAACTGCCGGATTCGATGCCTCCGGTTCTAATTTCGCTGCGGTGTACCAGGGCCTGGACTCGCACCGCCTGCGTGTAATGTCCACCACAAACTCACAACACCAGGCCGGCCGCGAGTTCGTCATCGACCGCACTAACAAGATCCGCACGCTGTGCTGGGCAACTCTACCGCAGTCGGACCGCTCCCAGCCGCTCAAAAAACGAAAGAAGGCCAGCGAACCCAGCCAGGACTCCGGCGACGTGGTGGTGCTGGGAACCACGCAGGGAACGCTGCTGCTGTACTCGCCTGCTTCGGGCTCAATTGTGTCCACTCTCAAAACTGGCAGCTCTGCGCCCGTCTGCGGTGTTGTGGCGCCCTCAAAACCCGCTTCCAAGCTGTTTGTGCTGCAGATCGACGGCACGCTCACTGAGTTCGATCTGCTCAAATACACACTGCTGGCCTCGTCTGTGGTGCCTGTGCAGGACCCGACGGCCCTGGCCAGCCACCCTCCCCACTTTATTATTGCGAACACCGCTCCTAATCTCTACCGCGACAATGAAGTCGAGGTGACCTTCCCCGGGTTTGCGACCTCCATCAAGCAGATTCTGCCGCTGGGCAGCAAGCATTTCGCTGCCGTGGCCGACGAAGACCGCCAGGTGTGTGTATATGACTTGGCGTCCACCAAGCCCGTCGCATACCTTACATGCCCGTCGACCAACGCCGTGCATATCAGTGCCAGCAGTGACGCCAGCGTGCTGGCGGCTACCACCGAGGACGGCCTGGTGCATGTGTTCGAAAACCCCACAAAGCCACCAGCTGCGTCCGAGGCCCAGCCGCGCCGCAAGGGGAAGTCAGTGGTCCGCTTGACCCCGAAGTTCACCATCGACGTTGTTTTAGAAAAGAAACATACCCAGCTGCCGGTGTACCAGACCCGGTTCGCGGACAACTTTATCCAGCTCGTCTGGCCCGAGCAGGGCTCGGTGCCTGTGTTCGACAGGGTCGCGTACCGCACATCGGACAGCAGCGCGATTCCCACCGAGAACATAAGACTGGAGAAGGCTCCTGCAGCCCCACTGGCCAAGGAGTATCTCGTGGGCGGTGTGGATCCTGCGAGCGTCTCTGCGTACGACGAGAGCCAGGCCAAGGTTGTGTCCGGAGACCACGTTGCTGATCTGAGCGACGACGAGACCCTGGCAGACAAGCTCGAGGCGCTGGAGGTTGATCTTGACAACAAGCAGTCCAAGAGCGGCAGCGACGGGGCCCAGCAGCACTCGCAGTCCACGAATGCATCATCCTCTGGCCCCGGCTCCGGACCCAGCAACGCCGAGGCCGAGTCGCGACTAAGACGGAAGGACCTGAAGCTCAAGCTCAGCCAACCCGGTTCGTTCGCCACACTGCTGAACCAGGCGCTGACTCTGAACGACAAGCAGCTGCTGGAGATCTGTTTGGAAGAAAAGGACCCCGCTATGATCAAAACCTCCATTGTCAAGCTGGCGCCGTCGCTGGCTGCTGCGTTGTTAGAGCATTTGGCATCCACCATGGCACACAGTCAGAACCGAAGCACCACTCTGACCCAGTGGATTAGATGGGTCGTGGTGATCCACGGCGGCTACCTGGTGACCCTGCCCAACCTGTTGAAGACACTGGCTGCGCTGCACTCCACGCTGAGCACCAGAGCTGCCACCCTGCCGCGGCTGCTGGCTCTGCAGGGCAGACTGGAGCTGCTGGAGGAGCAGTTGACTGTGCGCAGCGAGATCGCCGCTGCATTAGAGGACGACGAGGAGGATGAGCCTGAAGCCTTCTACGACGAGGAGGAGGCCATTATTGTGAATGGCGAGGAGGCCTACGATGACGAGGACGACGAGGAGGGAGATGGCGCCAGTGACGAAGAACTTGAGGGCAGCGAGGCTGGCTTGTCTGACGATGAGATTATGCTCAGCGAATAAGGTTTTTATTACATGCAAGCATGATTTTGTAACGTATATATTGGTGCCAGAGTTATTTATATCTCTTAATTAAACTTTTGTGTGGCGAAATAAGATATTAAACCGCCTCGCGTGCACGGTGCTCTACCAACATGACTACGAGTGAATGTATTAAGCTGGTGAACGACATCGACGCCTCCAGCCACGAAGGGCTCTGTCTATTGCGCAGCAAGTCCCGATCCAAGCCCGAAAAGCTGCACGCGCTGGGCACGAACGGCCACTACGTCTGCAGCGGAGGTGTATGCGTCAGAGATACGTCTGGGCCTACAGATTCCAACCGGTACGTCGGCAGGACCGCGTTCCTGGGCAATTCGCTGGACGTCGGGGAAGAAACCGAGCTGCTGATAGCGGACATTATTCTGAATGATGACATGCCGGATCAGGCGTGATCCGTGAGTATAGTATTGCGTGCAGTATTATGGAATAAATGTGGTGTGTAGTGTGAAGAGGGATAATGCAAGGCAGTAGTATTATAGAATAGATAGTTACAGATGAGCGCTATGTATGTAGTGCAGTGTGAGGTATTGTATTGTATGATATGTATGGTGTTATGGCTGTTGCAGAGTAGTATAGAGTGTTATGGCAGTATTGCAGAGTAGTTAGAGTGTTATAGGGATTTCAGTATGTAATTTAACGAGTATGCAAGTAGCACAGTGTGTACAGAATAGTGTTATAGTGTTGCAATAGTATTTAGTGAGTACAGAACACTACTCATATTAATGCAGAACATTACGTATTGCAGAACCACCGCACATCCGCAGCGTTGGTACCGGCTCTGAGATGTGCGCTATAATGCTGTGTGTGTGCTATATATATGTACTGTGTGTATTCTGTAATATGTGCTTTGTGTGTGCTATAATATGTACTGTGTGTATTCTGTAATATGTGCTTTGTGTGTGCTATAATATGTACTGTGTGTATTCTGTAATATGTGCTTTGTGTGTGCTGTAATATGTGCTGTGTATGTGATGAAGTAAGTACTGTATATGTGCTGTAATATGTGCTGTTATACTACTGCTACTAGTGATCATATTGGTGCAGAACACTACTACTAGTAATGCTACATATTAGTGCGGTATTAGTATATTGCGATACAGCATATTAAATTAAGGTGGAGGAGTGCGTTATAGCAGAATATTATCAGAGTACTACAGTGGGCACCGTATACCATTAGAGTATCACATAGTGCACAATGGACAAACAGTATTATGGCCAGGAATAGGCATAGGCATAAGAAGGAATACGGAGCGTCCTGTCTAGAGTCGTAAGGCATTAAAGAAAATCATGATTCGTGAAGGTGAGTTCACCCGTTTGGGGGATTTCGCAGTATGCTGGAAGATCCTCGTATTCGTGGACGGCGAGCATCGAATTAGGAATATTGGACGGCCTCACTAGGATGTGGTGCAGCAGGATCGGGACACTCACTCTCAGCTTCTCCACCGCGGTGGGGTTCTCACGACTAGCAACGAGCATGCTGGCAGCCAGCTTGTAGCTCAAGTCGAAATGCTTGTTGATAAAGCTGCCTGGCAGCCTGCCTTTGATGGTGGCCTCGGAGATCTTGTCCTGGATCTGACGCAGGCCTTCCTTGATGGGCGCGTTCATGGTCCGCAGATCGACCAGGATCAAGGAGTCCCGGTGGAGCGCCGAGTGGGCACCGTTGTTGACCCGCACGAGGTAACGGACTTTGAGTTCCAGCTCGAAGCGCCTTATTACAAGCAGGTCCTCGTCAGGACTACTGACGTCTATCTGGATGGGCAACGCGGACGGAGCCTGCAGCACGCCGTCCACGGGAAGACCCATGAGGAGCGAAACTTCCACCCGCTTCTTGAAATGGGAGTTGCTTGGGAACAGGTCCTTGAACCGGCCCGCAGGGGTCTTGGCCTGGGCTGCGTAGCCCGGCAGGTACGCCCACATGGTGGACTTGGAGCTTTCTGTGGTGATGTGCGAACCGTCGTAGACCAGTGGCAGCGACGGGCGCATTTCGAACTCGTGGATCGCGCGCTTGGCTGCCGAGAGCACCTGGCCACGGTGCACCACGCCCTTGAGGTACCAGCGGATGCCCGAGTTGCTGTTCTCGATGGTGATGGACTGCGGAAAGCGCACGCCCAGAGGGATCTGGAAGCTGAACTTGAACTTGTGCTCTCCCGAGTTAATGGTGTAGCGCGACTCCTTATCGCCGTGGTGCGCGATAGAGTGGTTGGGGAAAAGCGTGTGTTTCATCGACAGGTGCCGCACCGTCTCGGCCTCGTAGTATCCGCCTTGGCCATTGGGCACCCACACGTAGGCGAAGTCCTCGCAGCGCAGCTTTATCTCGATGTTGCGCACCGTCAGTGGCTTGGACGTCTGCACGACCATGTACCCGCTGATGGTGTCGCCGTTCGTGTAGAACTCCCGAGGGTCGTCGACCTGGATCTCTGCATTCAGCCCGTTCAATCGCAGCATCTATGTGTGTGCGTCGCTCAATGCAGGTGGCAACTCGACCGGTGCCTGAGCTCGTGATATCGTAGTGGGAAGGTGCCAATCTGCCGGGGTTGGGGCACCACCCACCACCACCTGCATATAGCGCGCCGGCGCTAGGAACACGGCGTTCTCGCACACGAAACAGGCAATTAAAGCGCGTACGGCTTTTTTCGCGACCGTCGGCCAAACAGCCACTCTCGGTGCCGGCCCATCGGGAGGAAGCCAGACGCCCAAGACGCAGGGGCGTGTGGCTGCCACTAACGGTATTGGGTGCCGAAATCCACATGAAAAATTGCACCCAAAAAAATATCCCCTAAACAAACAACCAGGTCCCAAACGGAACTGCAAGAGCACCATGGTGGAGAAGATCTACGTCACCTACAACCAGGTCCACAAGCTGTGTCAGGAGAGCGCCAACGAGCTGATCAAGTTCGACCCTCAGGTGATCATTGCCATTGGTGGCGGTGGCTTCATCCCCGCGCGCATTCTGCGCACGTTCCTCAAGCGTGCGAAGGGCGGGCGCTCCAAGAACATCCCGATCCAGGCAATTGGGCTGTCGCTCTACGAGGACATGGGCACCGACGACTACGAGGAGAAGATCGGCAAGGAGGTCATTCGCATGCAGTGGCTGGACTTCAGTGCGCTCAACACGCACAAGATCGACCTGATCGGCAAGCACATTCTGATCGTGGACGAGGTCGACGACACGCGCACCACGCTGCACTACGCGGTGTCCGAGCTGCAGAAGGACCTGGACCAGCTGGCCAAGTCGCTGAACCGCGAGAACGAGAAGACCATTCTGTCGGTGTTCGTGCTGCACAACAAGGACAAGCCCAAGCACGCCGATCTGCCCGACGACATGATGGCCTCGGGCCGCTACGTCGCTGCTGCCACCACCAAGGACGAGTGGATCGCCTACCCGTGGGAGGCCGACGACATCGACGAGCACACGCGCCTGTCCGACGAGCAGGCCCGCTCCAAGTAAACCAAGTAAGTTAATAGGCTACATAGACTTTAAGTGCTCGATCTCGCTGACCAGCGCCTCGACCTGCTCGCGGTACATGTCCTTGAGGTCGCGCACGTCTGCCTCCAGCTCGCCGATCCGCTCGTCGCGGTCCCCCGCGGCTGCCTCCAACCGCCCGATCTGCGTCTGCAGCTGCGTATTAGCGTCTGCCAGTCGCGAGTTGCTCTCCTCCGTCTGCTGCAGCCGGTCCTGCGTGTCCACCAGCCGGGCCACCTCCGTCTGGGCCTCGTCGCGCTGCTGCCGGGCGAACTCGGCAGCCTTGGCCGTCACCGACAGCTCGTTCTCCAGCTTGCGCACCTGCAGCGTCAGCCGTTTGACCAGGTTGAGGTTTGAGCCGTGTTCCTGCCCGACCACCGAGCTCTCACGACGGCTGCGGAGGAAGCTGGACGCATCATCGAGCTGCGAGCTCAGCTGGGAGATCCCCGTGTGGTCAACTGCACCCGGAGAGTCGTCGATCCCGGTGGGTGAGGCTGTGTCTCGTGGTGGGGTCTGGGGCTGGTGATGCGGATCGAAGTCCTCCGCGTACTCGCCAAACGGCCCAGACGGCCCCACAACCGCATGGTCGGGCATCTCTGCTTCGTATGCGTACTGTTCCAATGCATGGCCGGGCATCTCCTGGTCGTAAGCGTACTGACCCGCGTGGTGGGGCTCCGAATCGTACACATACTCTCCCATCGGGTTCTCGAGCTGGTCCTTGTGATTGAGCTCTGGCTGATATGCGTACGGATGGCTCAGCCCGAGACTCTGCGATTGACCCTGCAGTTGAGTCTGCTGCGCCTGGGCAAGCTGGTCTTTGAGAGCTGCCTCGGCCACCTGCAGCTCGTTGATCTCCGCGCGCAGCTTGCTTTCCTGCAGCGAATACTGTTCTGTAGCGGAGTCGAGTTGGTCCTGCAACTCTACGACCTGCTCACGCGACTCGAGGCTGGTCTTCTGGGCCTCCGCAAGACTCTGCTGCAGCCTGGCGAAGTTGGCCATGCGAGAATCGCCTGCTTGCTCCAGTTCGGCTATTCGGGCAAGCAGATCAGCCTCGACGAGGTGCCATTTGGCCCGCTCGACCGCAAACTTCTCTTCGAGCAGAACGCTGAGTTCGTGGGTGTCACCCGACGCAGAGGCATTGAGTTGGGTGCTGTTTTCCATGAACCGGTTCGCGGTTTCGGCAGTGATGCGGAAATGCTCCACCATTGCCTCCAGCTCACGCACGGTGCTGCCTTTCTGCTCGAGCTCTGCCTTCAGGTTGGCCACCTCGGCTTCCCGGGCAGACAACTGGTGGGTGGCAGCATCCGCTCGGGCTTGTGCGCTGCTGCGTTCGGTGCGCAGTTTCTTCAGCAGCAGTCCCAGCTTGAGCTCCTGCTGCGACAGACGCTGGCCCTCCTCCATCAGCAGTGCGACCTGCCGCTGCTGGCCAGTCTCGGTCTGGGCCACATCGGCACTGATCACCTTCAGCTTGGAGTGCAGCGACTGCAGCCGCGTCGACATGCTTTCTATGTACGTGCTGAGCTCACTCTGAGCAGACTCCAGCAGTGCGACCAGCTGCCGCGTATCGTCGCGCTGTAGCGTCAAGGCGATCTTCTTGGCGTCATTAAGCACCGGACCAAGATCCGGAGCGATCTCAAATGCGTCTACAACCACAAGCTCCGGTGCCTCTGCTTTGGGCTCTGCTTTGGGTTGTGTGGGTTGTGTGGGTTCTGCTGTGGGTGTCTCGTGTGCGTTGTCTGCTGAGGATTCCGCTTGTGCACCTGGTTTAGCATTATCGGTCTTGGTTTGGTCTGCATTTGCGTCTGCATTACTGCCTGCATTACTGTCTGCGTTACTGGTTGTGTTTGCACGGTCTGTGTTGGGTTGCGCATCGGCAGTGGTCCCACCTGCGCCTTTGTCGCTCCCAGGAGCGCCACCGGTTCTGCTAGTGCCTCCATTTTTGTCGCTCAGACCATCCTTGCCGTCTTCACCGCCTCCATGCTCCTCTTTCGGCGCTGGCCGGCCGCTTGCCGCCTGCTTCAGACGCTCCGCCAGATCGGGCCGCGTTCTCCGGGACGGCACGGGAACGGCACTGCGCTCCTCTTTCTGGTCTAGTAACACCTTGTCCAGCTGCTGCTCCACGTTGGCCACCGCATTCTTCAGGTACTTGCCCCAATCGGACATGCTGGCTGAGCTGAGGTCCCCTAAGCCTTACCACCAGCCTTAGTAGGCAGGCCGCAGATCTACACCGTACAGACTATCTAAATAACTGGAGCAGGACCAGCAGCACGGTGAACGACGCCAGGTCGATGCAGGCCTGCAGAACCACGAAATTGCCTCCCGTGGTGACCGTGGTGGACGGGAAGTAGATGAGCTGGTACTCGTTGTAGTGCCGCTGCACCAGCGCCAGCGCGACGGTCAGCACCGCGGACACCACAAACACAATGCCGATGTACACGAACTCGTGCGAGAAGACGCGCAGGATCAGCATCCCGAAGGACAGCTTGCTGAGGGCCGTGCGCATGTACGCGCCCTCGAACGTGCGCTGCGAGGCCCGCACATCCTGCCGTTGGGGTGGCGTCAGCGCAATGTACTCGTCCGATGACATCGGCTCAATCCCAACACCCAACTGCGTGCTGTGGGTCGCTTGGTACGGCTGGTGGGGAAGGACCGGACGCTGGGCCGTTACCTAACCTTGGGCAGATCCATAAATCCCGACCGAAGGCCAAACACACCCATCCCACCAGGCCGATGGCAGTTACCCCGTGCCGAGTGTGCGGCAGCACGCAATTTGAGACGCATCACCTCAGTGGGCAGATCGCCTGCGCGAACTGCAGCACCGTTCCCGACGACTCGCGCATCGTGTCCGAGGTCAGCTTCGGCGAGACCAGTGGTGGCAAGGCCGTCGTCAGCGGCCAGTACATCAGCCACGACCAGACTGGCGTGCTCGGCAACAGTTTGTACGGCGTCCAGAGCGGCGAGTCGCGCCAGCAGACCATCGAGAAGGCACGCCGTCGCCTGGAGCAGATTGGCTACGGCCTGCAGATCCCAGAGCACGTTGTCGAGGCCAGCGTGCGCCACTTCCGCACTGCGCTCACCAACAACTTCGTCAAGGGCCGCAAGAGCCAGCACGTGCTGAGCGCGTGCCTCTACCTGGCCTGCCGTCAGAACCGCACCGATCACATGCTGATGGACTTCGCGGAGGCCATCAACGTCAACGTATTCTACATTGGCGCCACGTACCTGCAGCTCGTGCGAAACCAGAAGATCCGCGAGCTGCCCATCGTGGACCCAACCGTGTACATCCAGCGGTTCGCTGCGAAGCTGCAGTTTGGCAACGAGAAGGGTCGCCAGGTGGTGAACGACGCTCGCAAACTGGTCTACCGCATGAAGAAGGACTGGCTGCAGCAAGGCCGGAGACCTGCGGGCATTGCTGCTGCGTGTATTCTGCTGGCAGCGCGCATGAACAACTTCCGGCGCTCCAAGTCCGAGATCGTGCAGGTCGCGAAGATCGCCGAGGAAACGCTGCAGCGGCGACTCGACGAGTTCGGCCAGACCAGCGCAGCCACGCTGACCGTGGCCGATTTCCGTCTGACCGACCTCGAGAGTAAGGAGAACCCACCCAGTTACGAGGCGCACAGACGGCACGAAACCGCCGCATTGAGTGAAGAGGACCGAGCCAAGATCGCCCAGACGCTCGCAGCGCAGATGGAGGCACGCCAGACCGAGAATGAGCAGGCCTACAAGGACGAGACGGGCACCATGGTGTTCCCCGAGGACCCGTTTCTCAGCGAGGACATGTACGAGATGGCCAAGAAGGTCGACATCGCCAGCCAGGCCGAGCTCAAGTTCTCCAAAGACGTCGACGACATTCTCAACGACGAAGAGTTCGGCGAGGCTGCACGCGCTGTCGCCAAGGAGTCTCCCGAGCTACGCGACCACAGAGGAGCGGACGATAGCGAAGAGGAGAACCTGTTCGACTCGGAAGACGAGGAGTTCCCGTTCAAAGAAGACGACGCGCACACAGAGGCACCCGTCAAGACCCAGCATGATCTGCCACTCTCCCAGGTCGATTCTAAAACGGGCCTGCAGGAGCCGGAACAGCCCAATGCGCAGTTGGAAACACAGCCAGAAACACAGCCAGAAACACAGCCACACACGCAGTTGGAGACCCAACCAAATACGCAAGAAGAATCCTCGGGACAAGCATCTACAGCACCCGCACAGGCTGATACATCTAATACACAGAGCACGCAGACGGACCCATCTAATACACAAGCAGACACGCAGATAGACGAGACAGTCAAGGGGCCGGCTCAGCGATTACTCGACCAGTTCCGACGCCGTCGTGAGGAACGCAAGAGTGCCGAGCGGGCTCGGGCTGAGAACGACGCACGCCAGGCTGCGAAGCATAAGGCGCTGGAAAACGAATCGCTCAGTGACGTTGACGACGATGAGATCGAGTCTGTCCTGCTCAACGAGGCAGAGATCGAGATCAAGTCCAAGGTCTGGATGTCCATCAACAAGGACTACTTGCTGGAGCAGGAGCGCAAGCGGCTGAGAAAGGAGGCCGATGCTGCCAACGGGATTGTGAAGCCGCAGCGCAAACGCAGAAAGACGCGGGTCAAGCGATCCTCGGGCGATTCTTCTTCTGCTGGTGCCAACGCTGCCAACATGCTGAAAGAGAAGGTCCACTCCAAGAAGATCAACTACGCTGCAGTCAAGGAGTTATTCTCCAAGTAATCATAGCATTTATTTATACATATTATTTATCATCACAGACAAGACATGGGCGGTGGTAGGAAGGAATGGTGGAACGGCTGTGCGATAATGCAGTTACTGGTATCCCACCAGACTAAGTTGACTTTTGTAGCTAGACATATTTTATGGAACATAAGTACTAATATGGACTCTAAATGGAACATAAGTACTAATCTGTAGATATTTCACTCTATATGGAGCATAAGTAGTATATATCTATCACTATATACGGAGAATTACCGGATCTACTTCTACACCAAACGCAGTAGCGGTATCACGGCTCGACGACCCCAGGTAAAAGCATGTTCTGCTTTTCGTGGAGGTCTTATATTTGATGGAGCAGGTACTAAATGAATTTTACATTCAACGGAAAAGTCTGGAAACTAATTGAGCTATATTTCATCGGGTTTCTGTTTCTCACATATTCACAAAATCCAAGGAAGATGAAGTTCTAACCACTCAATTTCTGATATATAAAGTGTACAATAGGTACAAGGTACAGCAGTGAAGTTTTATCTCTGTAGATGTAAACCATAAAGAGAAAACTCCATTCAGAAATACAAAATCAAGTCGTGTGGTAGCGGTATCACGGCTCGACGACCCCAGGTAAAAGCATATTGTGCTTGTCGTGGAGGTCTTATATTTTGTGTATCACATAGTATAACGGATCTATACAATACATAGCTTAGATGTGGTGTATAGATGGAGTTGAGTAGGTATGCCGTTTATCCATAGATCAGTTCAGACTGATGAATCCCTTGTCCATTAGACTCAATTTACCACATATAGAGTTTATATTGGGTACAATGTACAATAGTGAAATTTTATCCCTTCATATGTAACATATGCTTTATTCTGTTCATTCAGAAATACAAAATCCGTTTGCGTATTAGCAGTATCACGGCTCGGCGACCCCAGGTAAAAGCATGTTGCGCTTGTCGTGAAGCCGCAGTATTTGATGAAGCAAGTGTTAAATGAACTTTATATCTGATAGAAAAGTTTGGAGGCTAATTGAGGTATAGATCGAAGGGTTTCTGTTTTCCACCATTCCGCAAAATCCAAGGAATATAGAGTTCCAGCCACTCAATTTCTAATACATAGAGTGAAAATTAGGTATGATGTACAATAGTGGAGTTTCATCGCTTTATATCTAACACATACTTTGTTTTGTTCATTCAGAAGTACAAAATCAGGTTATGTAGTAGCAGTATCATGGCTCAGCGACCCCAGGTAAAAGCAGATTGCGCTTGTCCTGGAAGCCTAATATTTTGTGAATCAAACACTGAAACGGATCTATGATACAGAAGCTCAGGATGGACCATGTAGATAAGGATCTGTTGGTCTGTGGTACGTCCCCAGGTCTGTTCGTTCGAATGAATACGTAGTCTTTACAACTCAATCCATATCCTGTGAAGTCTAAATAGTGTATAATGTGCAAACTAGCGGTTTAATACTACATATACTTTACTCTGACCACTACGCACCCAAGTCCGGCTGTAGTGGCAGTATCACGACTCGGCGACACCAGGCAAAAACACGTTGTGCTTGTCGAGGGTGTCTGATATACTAGAACGGATATATGTTACAGAAATTGAGGAAATATAGTATATGTGAAGATTAGTAGGTCTATAGTTTCTTCTCAGATCCGTTCATTCTGATTAATCTGTATTTCGTACGACTCAAATAACAATCCAGTTTGATATAGCATATATTAAACAAGCTCTGTATATATAAACCACACTTACTTTGTCTATATTTGGACACAGATCTACCGTGCGCCTAATAACAGTATTGTCCTACGATCATTCATATCGCCTAAACCAAGTATCCCATGTACTCCCTAAACTCATCACCACCCCTAACTCTGCACTTCGTATAATCCTTTACTTCCTCTATTTCTTTACTTCCTCTATTTCTTTACTTCCTCTATTTCTTCTAGTTCTGCATCTTCACTCTTTACTTCCTCTATTCTACCCGCCTGCCTTAAGCCGATCAATTAAATGTCAGGTTAGGTTAAATATTTTTTGAAATTTATCACAAATGGCGAAAAAAAGCAGAGCGGCCGTTTTGCCTACAAATATTGCCCTGTTGCAGAATCTCATTCGCCGTGATCCTGGATCTTATGAGGAGGAATTCAAATTGCAGCAGCAGCACTACAATTCGCTGCGGGACATCTTCATGCAGAACCCGCGGTCGGCAGCTGGCCACGAGGAATTCACCGAATTGGTAGGATTTATCACTCAAATGTGCTCCTGCTACCCCAAGCAAACCAAGGAATTCCCCGATGAAATCTGCACTCTGCTTGCGGAGCACCACGACGGGCTCCACCCTGATGTGGCCGAGAAAATCGTTCACTCCATTGCCATGCTGCGAAACAAGGGCATCATGAACAACGAGAAGTTTGTGCAAGCTCTATTCCCCATTCTCACTTCTACAGAATCACGCCAGCTTCGCACTCAGATTTACTCTGCGATTATCCAGATGGTCAAGTCCGTGAACGAGGGTGCGAAAAACCAGAAAGTCAACAAGATGCTGCAGGCATTGTTGTTCAATTTATTGGAGCAGGCCGAGTCAAACGGATTGTGGGCCACTAAGATCTGCAGAGAGCTCTGGAAGCGCGGTATCTGGGATGACAGCAGAACCGTCGAGATCATGACCAATGCTGCTGTCCACCAAGACACCAAGGTCACCAGCTCAGCTATCCGGTTCTTCCTCGGAGCTGATAAGGAGCGTGAGGATGCGTTTGCCGATGACAGCGACAGCGATCTCGATCTTGCCGCCATTCAGCATAAGATGAAAGTCAACAAGAAAAGTAAGCGAAGACAGGCACAGTTCGACAGTGCAAGCCGTGCTGTCAAGCGGAAGCAGCAAGGACCTGGAAAGGATCAGACACATCTTAATTTCTCCGCTATTCATTTGCTCAGAGACCCCCAGGGCTTTGCCGAGCGGCTGTTCAGTACTCATTTGGCCAAATCAGGCAGTGGTGGCAACGGTGGTGTCGTGAGACTGAACTTGGATCAGAAAATCGACTGTGTGAATCTTATTTCGCGTTTGGTCGGTACCCACAAGCTGATCATCCTGGGGTTGTACTCATTTTTGTTGCGGTACCTCACGCCCAAGCAGCAGAATGTCACGCAGTTCATGGCCGCTAGTGCCCAGGCTAGTCACGACTTGGTTCCTCCGGATGTAATTCACCCTGTGGTGCGTAAGATCGCTGATGAATTCGTTAGTGACGGTGTTGCTGGTGAGGTAGCGGCTGCTGGCATTAATACCATTCGTGAAATTGCTGCTCGTGCGCCTTTGGCTATGGACGAGCCCTTGCTTCATGATCTGATTGCATACAAGGGATCGAAGGCTAAGCCCGTAATCATGGCTGCCCGCAGTCTGATCCAGCTGTACAGAGACATTGACCCTACGATGCTGCCTACCCGGGATCGTGGCAAAACCGCTACTATCTCTATTAGATCAGGCGATGCACAGGCTCTCAAATATGGTGAACAGAAGACAGGCACCATTGAAGGTCTTGAGTTGTTGCAGAAGTGGAAGGAGACTAATGCCGATGAGGATAACGACGCTGCTGACGACAAGAACTGGGATATTGATAGCGATGCCGAAAGCGATGTCAGTGACGAGGGATGGCAGAATGTGAGTGACAATGAGGAGTTCATTCACATTAGCGATAGTGACGACGATGAGGAGAAGGACAAGGAGAACAAGGAGAACAAGGACAAGGAGGAAACAGAGGAGCCGAAGAAGTCGACTATGGACGAATTGCAAGCACTGATGTCACGCGAGGTCCTCACTCCTGCAGACTTCGCTAAGCTAGACCAGTTGAAGGCCGAGCACGGGTTGCGCAAGGCCATGGGCCAGTCTAATGAGGAGATTGTTGATGCTATGAATTTGGTAGGTAAGCCCAAGTATAAGCAAGACAAGGAGGAGAGGCTGCAGCATGTTAGAGAAGGCCGTGAGGACCGTGAATTCGGTAGTAAGAAACGACAGCATATGGACAAGGCTCACTCTACGACTAATAAGCAGAAGTCCAGAAAGAAGAACTTCCTGATGATGATCCACAAACGCGACGTTCAAGGAAAGGCCAAGATGAGCCTGCGTGACAAGCAGAAGGTCCTGCGTGCTCATGTCGACAGACAAAAGAAAGGGATGTAATCTCTATATTTATACGTTACACAGAGTGCTAGCATACATTGTATGAAATATGATGAATATGCCAACGATAGCTTTGATGGACTAACTTATTTATATGTATTGTACTGGATGCTGCGATGATATAGATATTCTAACACCATCAGTTTTCATACGGTTGCTCTGGACATTGTGTGAAGTACGATGCAATACGCATATATGGCAGAACACCAAACTAATTCAATCATGATAATGTTAAATTTTAATTAGTGGTTACAAAATATACAGTAGTACTTTGTCGAGTGACGAAAATGAATCAATAAAATAAATATAGGAACTATTTTTGTTAACTTCAAGGGGTACTAAGGCGTTTTTCCCATAGTATTGAAGCCAGATTAACGATTCGCAGAGTTCCCTTTAAGGATAGCTTGGATCCCAGCATATCGTTTGCGCTAAAATTTAGTAAATCATTAAATATCCTCGACTTCAGGTAACACGAACGGTTCGAAGCCTACTGGTTCTACATTGTCTACCTATTAGTATTCATGGTAGATACTATAACTATGGGATATATGTAGGCTATCATCATAACTAAATTCTAGAGCTAGATATCATTAGATCACTTTATCTTGTGATAGACAACATTGGCAACGTATGAAGCTTTATTAGTGGATAGATGCGATGTCCAGCTATATGCAGTTATAAATTAAACGCTTCTAAGGTATCAGTAGTTGGTCTCTAAAAGGATTTTCTATTGGTTGTTCGCCATACTTCTGGGCTGTGGATCGCCAGTCGTCTATTATCCCACACACATCACCGGCGTATTCCAGGAGAGCAAATATAGCAGCATTATCCGGTACCGACCTAAAACTCTGGATCATTTGATGCATCATTCGTTTAGTTAATGCTGACTTGGCAAGCGTGCTGAGGGCCAAGTTCCTTAGTGACACTGGAAGCGGTGTATATTGATTCTTCATTATTTCCAGCCTTATACTTTTCCATAAACTGTAGTAGTTTTCTGAAGTCAAGTCTCCTTGGATTGTTGGATGAGGCGTATGCAGTTTGTATTTTAGAATAAAGCTCCACAGATCACCATCAGTCTGCCTCAAGTATTCCAGCATGAACTGTAAAAATAGGCTTGACCGGCATGGCGAGTTTGTAACTTTTTCCAGTAGCTCCGCTGATGCATTTTTGTACTTTTTCAGCACTTTGTAACATAAGTATACTTCATGTGGACCATTATACCCACGAAGCAGTTCAACTGCTTCGCATGCCGTAGTTGCCTGGTCCACTTGGTACCGAATATCCCGGTTCAACGCTCGTTGGAACCGTGATGAATTCACTAGACTTCCATCCTGGCTCAGCATCGATATAAGCGTTTGTGTGTCTGCTGCTGATTCTAATATACACGCGCTAGTGAGGTCCGCACTGACCTTCAGTCCGGCATTGCCGATTAGTTCGACACATTTTTGCACTTGAGGCCATATTCTGGCACGAATTAGGTAGCGTAGGGCATTATTTGCCTGTTTCACATTAGGATTCAGTGCAAACATCGTGTCGATCCACCGTTCACACTGAACACCTTGCTCCAATTCACTGTATGCTCTGATAAACATTGTACATAGCTTAATTGTTGGCAGTAAATGTTTCTCTGCAACAAATTTCTCGGCTGAAACCATGCGGTGACTGTAACAAAGCAATTCGACACCCAGATTCATCCATTCTGTGCGCTCATTACCATTTTCGATTCGGCGTTGTCGCCACAACTTGAGGGCAGCTGAAACGTAGCCAGAATCCAGCAATGCCTTTAAGTAAAATGCATCCAGGCTTATCGGCAATCTTATATTGTGCTCTAGCAATAATGAACCTACAAGCGCCTTCTGTCGAGACCCTTTGCTCACGGAAAACAGTTCCCCTAGAAGCTCGGCTTGAGTGGAGTTATTGTTGGGTATTTTGTTTATGCGATCATACAAACTCGGTGGAATCTCGAACTGAGTAGCTAAATTTAGATTGGGTTTTCTGGTTTTAGATAAAATTCGGGCTACCCGACTCGAATGGATCCTCATACCCAACCCATGCACACACCCAGCGAGTATCATATTCACCCCAGTGTTGTATGAGCATTGTGGGATGATCTAACGTCTGTACTATTGAGCGAATCAGTACTAGTGTATTACCGAACTAACATATGTAATACTACACTGCTACTGATATATATGAGCGAGTAAATAACAGCGTACTATCGAACTAGCATAAACAATACTGCACTGTGATCTGAATACTCTCATGTTATTCAAGTCACGAGTGTGAATACCTATCTATCATGCTGATGTAGCGCTTATGTACGGTATCAAGTGGGTATTAGTAGATGTTCTAATATTAATGTTAAATATGTTATGATCTGCTACCGAAAGAACGTGGATAAACAAATATATTCGCAGAGGGCCGTGTGTTCCCGCACATTAACGTCAATATATGAATGACTTAGTAAATCTAATAAATATTACATCTGTTATTATTTAGCCTTGGACCTCTTCGCTTTTTTGTCCAGGATCTTCTTTCTCTCTCCGAAATGGTCACGGTCCATATCAAGCACTGCCTGGCGTTTAGCCACACTGACCTTCTTGAGTGCATCATCAACCACCATTTTATCAGTGATAAGTTTGTATTCCTCCAGTTTGCAGTTGATGCGGCTTTCGATGCCCTCGACTCGCTGCACGTCACGTTCACTAACTAGCGAAATGGACTCACCCTGGCGTCCTGCACGGGCTGTACGACCTACACGGTGAATATAATCATCGCCATCGGCAGGAATATCGAAGTTGATTACTAGAGCAACCTCCGGGATATCCAGACCACGGCTAGCTACATCAGTAGCCACAAGCACCCGCGCTGCCCGAGCGCGGAATCTTCCTAATGAGTTTAAGCGTTCCTGTTGGGGTAATTGAGAATGCAGACTGGTTGTCTTCACATCCAGCAGCTGCAAAGTACGCCGAATATGCTCTGCGGTCTGAGTACGGTTCACAAATACAATGGCTGTCTTTTCCTGATTCTCCTCATGCTTGAGGATGCTATAGAGATATGCTTGCTTCACGTACGATGGTGTTAATAGATAATACTGGCTCAACGTCGATGGGATTGCCATGGCATTTTCGGGAACCTCATGGATGTACACATCGGGTGATCTCTCCCGCAAGGAGCGGACTGCATCGGTAATGGTAGCCGTGAACAATAATGTCTGGCGTTTGGATGCCTCAGGGATTACGTCCATGCATACCGCAAGATCGGGTGCAATGCTTTCACTCAGCAATCGGTCTGCTTCGTCCAACACCAGGTACTTAACTCGCCGCAAACCACATATGGTGTCTTCACCGCTGCTGTTAATATGATCAGCCAAGCGTCCGGGTGTGGCCACCACGAAGTGTGGTTTCGATTGCAGCTCCAGACTCTGTTTGATCATATCAGCACCACCCACAATCACGCTCACCTTGACGTTCATGTTAGCACCAATCGCCCTGAACTGCTCGGCAATCTGGATCGCAAGTTCTCGAGTTGGAGTCAGAATCAGCCCGCAAATTCCGTAGGGGTCTTTAGACCACTTGGTGAGCATTGGAGCTGCAAACGCTATGGTCTTACCCGAACCAGTACGGGCACCTCCAATACAGTCCCTGCCATTTAAGATCTCAGGAATACAAGACTTCTGAATATCAGACGGCCTATGAATAGCCATTGCGGCCAAAGACTGGCTCAGCCATTTCGAAACGCCCAAGTTTTCGAACGTACTCATGCAGTCTTGTAAGAAGTGAAATAAATTATATAATTTTTCAGTTCCCCCACAACCCCCGCGCCCACTGCACCACAAAATGAGTTTGGAGCCGAAACGCTCAATTCTAGAGGAGCTGGACGCTATTGAAGCGGAATTGGCATTGCGAATACTCAAATCTGATCAGTTTCTTCCCTTACGACTGCAGGCAGGCCTGGGAAAACGTACATACTCAGCCCGCGAGAATGCGGTGCGAAGGTTCGAGGCCGCTCAATTGGCCGACAAATACCATGAACTCACCGAAAGGTGGCACAAACTACCTGCGGATATTAGCAGTTTTGATTCTGAATTGAAAGAAGCAAAAAAACTGAGTGACGATCTCCCTGCACTTAATAAGATCAGCGCCTATAAGCTCCACAGCGATCGTGCGGGATTACTGCGCTTTACATGTGATAATACTGTATCTGTTCTCGATGATTTGCATAAATACCCTCCTCAAGAGCAGTTCGGTAAAGTCTTGTGGCTCGAGCCGTTTTATTCCAAGCTGCAGGACTCCAATAAACCCAGCACCTACAGGGAATACTTGGTTAATTTTCCGCAGTATGTGGAGCACGGAGGCACTGAATTGGCACTGTATTTGGAATCTTACTATAACCGAGCTTACTCGGTCGGCAAGCATACTGACACTCTGGCTAGTGATATTGTGCCTACCAAGCAAGTCCAGGATAAACTGTATTGTGAGCCCTGTGGCCGTAAGTTTGCGAATGATAATGTGTTTAACGCACATTTAACTGGCAAAAAGCATCTGCGTGCTTCTAAGCAGCCCCAGCGTCATACCTCGATCGACACCACTGAGCTTCTGGTACTGCTAAAACCTGACCTGGATCGAACTATCGCGAATTTAGACCGGAAGCTAGCACTTACCTTCGATGAACGCAAACTTGAAGTCGAAGCATTAACAGCAGAGCGCCTGAAAGAAGATGAGTTCATTAGTGACGACGAAAAAGATACCGACGATGAACCTTCTTCACGGCCACTTCGAGGGGCGGAGGGTGTGCCGATTCCAAGATGGCTGTTTAAATTGCATGGCTTAGGGGCCGTTTTTACGTGTGAAATCTGCGGGTTTGATGTGAAATATTCGGGTCGTAAGGCATTCGAACGTCATTTCACCAGTAAGGACTCACCACATACCGTCGGACTACGGCAACTGGGAATCCAGCCTTCACCAGCATACACAGGCATATCCACCATTAGTGAAGCAAAGGAGCTACGAGATGCTATGGTGAAAAAGGCAAGGAAGAGTGAGAAGGAGGTTGAAGATGACGAAGGCAATGTAATGGGGTACAGGATGTACGAGGATCTCAAACGCCAAGGACTGATATAGCACAAAGCATACTCTATATTTATGTATCTCCGTAGTGTGCAAGGATCATAAGTGTGCATAGACAGGATGTACGAGGATCTCAAACGCCAAGGACTAATATAGCACAAAGCATACACTATATTTATGTATCTCCGTAGTGAGCAAGGATCATAAGTGTGCATAGACTCGGTAATACTGGATACACCTGCGAACCTAACTACTATTACTGGCTAGCATTAGAGTGAGTTAATGGAGTACAAATTGCTAGCCGTATATTAGTGAATAACAAGCCTTCAACTAGACTAAAGGTACTAATTGAGCAATTAGTAGCAGTTATATTCATCAAATGAAATCAACTATTCACTATATCGTAGTTAGCTTACAGTAATGCCCAATTGCTGCTTCGGGGATGGAAAACATATCTGCAATTGTGGAATAAGATGCTAGAGTTTCTATACAAACATACATAAACTACGTACATTGTGGATATATCCAGGACTGGTGTATTTCGCACCCATGTGTTTTTTCGTGTGATGGCTGATGGCAAGCTTTCGTGTCTGTTGATCCGAATTCACAACCTAAAAGCAGACTTCAATTAAGTGCAGTATTTTGGGTGCTATGTACATATGTATCAGTTATGACATAAAGCTGAGTTACGGAGAATTGTTACCATGTGGCCATGTGGAGCTACACTCGTAAAATTAAGTGATATGATACCGCATTGTGCCATTGCCTTGAGCGGGAAGGTCACATAGAATACTGCATTAGGACAAATGCAACTAGGCATGACGCGGAATGTGCAATTGAACGATACCCAAGAAACAATTTTGCTTTTTGAAGACTTCTATTAAACCTCTATAAAATGTAATACATATTCTCTACTAGACTAATCTATGTTAATTCGATTTGTGGGTTGCACTTGCCTATCATGGCAGTGTCAATCTTCGAGCATCAGTATTTGTTGATCGTATTCTCGAACGGTAAAAAGAGTAAACCTTCAAAGTGGAGACTAACTGTAGTAAACATGTATAATCTGCACGGTCGTATACAGGTGTGTGACATGTTCTGCTACAATATTACAGCACACCACCTTACGTTCATTCAACTGAGAGTTACATATGCCACTTACTATGAGTGTACTCATCACTGTAACACTTCACAGACACCGATCTTAGTTTATCCTGAGTACGCACATCATGACACACCCCAAGTTGCTGATCGACTATCAATGTCACCATCCACTAATACTGTGCTACCGCTTCTCTGTAGATATAACTAGAACTCACTAAATAAGACATACTCCAATCCGTTGGCAGTTAGTCGGTGACAGTGGCAGCCGATGCGACACCGCTATACGCTGTGCTACTGCAGAGTGTAGCTTAACGTCAATAATCGTTGGTCCGTGCGACACTGCTGTGCACTTTGTAGGCCCACCGGTACTAATCGCTATCCGATCCGACACTACTGTGTTGTAGGCTCACCAGTGATACATGGATCAGCACAATGCCACACTGCAATCCGTTGGTTTGGCTGGTACCCGCTAGCAGCTGATGCGACATCGCTGTACGCTGTGCTACAGGTTTTAGCTTCATGTCAGTAATCGCTGGTCCGATCCGACACTGCTGTGCACTTGTAGGCTCACTAGTACTAACGATGTACCACCGATCATGAATGTGTACACCACTGTAGCACATCGCCGTAGCAGTATTTACACTGTGACATTCAGCCTTGCTTCTTGGATGCACGCTACAGTGCACAGCAGCGATCAGTCATTACCGATTTACGGACTAATACGTATATATCTACGAGTAGAGATCATCATCCTCGGCATCATCAGCGCCAATGTCGGCACCCGCAGCACCACCGCTGGCAGAAGTGGAGAACTTGAAGTTACCGACACCGCGGCTCTGCTGGATCTGCTGGGCATAAGCCTCATATCTGCGGAGCTCCGAGTCAGAGACGGAGCGGGCAGCCGACTTCATGGCCTCCTCGAAGTGGGCACGAGTGATGTAGGGGACCTCATCCTCGACCTCCTCCTGCATGGCATCGTCGGTGACCTCGGCCTTCTGGCTACGCACCAAGGAGTCGATGGATTCCTTGATGGCAAACTTGGCCGCGCGCTGCACGATGAAGCTGAGATCGGCACCACTGAAGCCGTGGGTGTTGCGGGCAATCTCCTCGAGCTCCAAGCCGGGCTCCAGCGGGGTCTTGCGCAGCTGGGCACGCAGAATCGACAGACGAGCCTCGACGTCGGGCAGCGGCACGTAGATGAGCTGGTCCAGACGGCCCGGTCGCAGCAGAGCGGGGTCTATCTGGTCCGGGCGGTTTGTGGCACCGATAACAAAGACGTTCTTCTTGTTGTTCATGCCGTCCATCTCGGTCAGCAGCTGGTTCACCACTCTATCAGCTCCGCCGGAGTCGCCCAGGGAAGCACCACGTGCCTTAGCGATCGAGTCCAGCTCGTCAAAGAACACAACACATGGAGCAGCAGCCCGTGCCTTGTCGAAGATGTCGCGGATGTTGGACTCAGACTCGCCTACCCACATCGAAAACAGCTCGGGGCCCTTCACGCTGATGAAGTTGGCAGACACCTCGGTGGCCACGGCCTTGGCCAGCAGGGTCTTACCCGTACCGGGAGGACCGAAGAACAGCACGCCGCGCGACGGAGACAGACCGAACTTGGTGTACATCTCCGGGTGCAGCACGGGGTACTCGACGGTCTCCTTGAGCTCCTGCTTGATGTGGTCGAGGCCTCCCACGTCGTCCCACGTAACATTAACCGACTCGACGACGGTCTCGCGCAGAGCACTGGGGTTGCTCACGCCAAGGGCGTAGCGGAAGTTCTCCATGCTGACGCCCAGCGAGTCGAGCACCTCGGCGTCGATCTCGTCGCTGTCGAGGTCGATGAGCTCCATCTTTTCACGGATCTGCTGCATCGCAGCCTCAGAGCACAGCGAGGCCAGGTCGCTTCCGACGTAGCCGTGCGTCTCGGTCGCGAGCTGCTCGAGATCGACGTCGGAGGCAAGCTTCATATTTTTCGTGTGGATCTTCAGCACCTCCAGGCGGCCGGTCGGGTCCGGAATACCGATGTCCACTTCCCGGTCGAAACGGCCGAATCGGCGCAGAGCCGGATCGATCGAGTTCGGGCGGTTGGTGGCAGCAATTACAACAATGTTGGCACGAGAACGCATGCCGTCCATCAGCGTCAGCAGCTGCGAGACCACACGTCGCTCGACCTCACCGTTGGTCTTGTCGCGCTTGGGTGCGATGGAGTCGATCTCGTCGATGAAAATGATCGAGGGTGCGTTCTTCTCGGCCTGCTCGAACGCCTTGCGCAGGTTCGACTCGCTCTCGCCGGCCATTTTGGACATGATCTCGGGGCCGTTGATGAGGAAGAAGAACGCGCCGGTTTCGTTGGCCACGGCCCGGGCAATCAGCGTTTTACCGGTACCGGGAGGGCCGTACATGAGAACACCACGCGGAGGCTTGATACCCACCGACTTGAACAGCTGGGGGTGACGCAGGGGCAGCTCGACCAGCTCGCGGATCTGCGCAAGCTGCTTGCGGGCACCACCGATGTCCTCGTAGCCGACGTCGTTGAGGTTGTCCTCCTCGTCCTCGCGGTTGATGGGCTCGCCCTCGGAGTGGATGATGGTATCCTGGGCCACGATGGCGTAGTCCTCGGGCTCGACGGCAGCAACCTTGAACTCGACCTGCCTCATGCCTCCACGGACAATGAAATGGTCGCCCTTGCGCACGGGGCGGTACGCCTCCACGAAGTAGGGCTTCAGGAAGACGTCGAAGAGCGACCCCGTGAGGCCCTCGACGGTGTCGGCAATCGGCAGACACAGAATGCGGCTGGCGTACTTGATGTCGGGGCAGGGATAGATGGACACGATGTCGCCAAGGCGGATGCGCAGGTTGTTGCGGACCACGCGGTTGACCCGGCACACGCCGTCGGCCAGCTCCTCGTCAATGAGCACGATGAGCACGGTGTCGTGGCGCTTCTTGCCCTTCACGAGCACGGTGTCGCCTCTAAACAGCTGCAGGGTCTCCAGGGTGTTCGGGCTCATGGTAATCACCGAGTTGTCGTCATTGGTGGCGTCGTCGACAATCAGAGCATTGTCCTTCTTCTTGCGCTTGAGAATCGCTGTGGCAAGCTCGTCTCCTGGGGGAGGAGGGGGGTTGCCACTGGGGTCGCCGCTTGGCATCACTGGTTTGCGGTCTTCCTGAGACATGTGCTGTTGTAAAGAAGCTGTTGTTGGGTGGAAGCTTTGTGGGGTGGGTGTCGCTCTACCTGTGGTTGTGGTTTTGGTATAACGTAACTACCCAGGCCCACCACCTACCCTCCCGGTAGGGGGGGAACGCATGGAGAGCATAGCACGGTCCACAACACGGTCCACTTTCGCAACACGGATACGGCAGCGTGCCTAGATGCAGTATGGGCACGATGCAAATACGGAAATGCGGGAAATTATGATTTATGCCGCGTGAATCGTGATATCTGATGTGTGTTCGAGCCACTGCACGCATGACGGTGGCTAAATATAGATTGAGTACTATTGTCCATACAACAAGCTGCCGGTTGCATTAGCTAGTAATATAGTCATCGCATACTTTACACTATATAATTTGTATGTTTGTAAAACTTTGTTTAAGGAAGTGAACATAAGTATTGTGATGCGGTCTAGCCCTCTGTACATTAGCAACCTTAACCGATGTGCGTGGTTTTATAGTAACTCAATTGTGAATGTGTACATACTACGAAGTGGAGTTATATGCCCTCGATATAAATTTATATGAGCTTTATATGTCTTATTTGCAACTTAAGTGGCATCATGTTGCTCATGCACTGACGCTCCATTCTCAGCTTATGCTGCAAGGATCACATTCGTCACTCAATTTAATGTCTAATATGGGGTGATTATTACGGATATTAGACTCTGAAAAAGTCAGTGTAAGCAATGACGATAGTGGGACGTAGGTATGTATGCATAACTCTGGTATTTTGAATCCAATATATACTGACTTCCCCGATGAGGTGCAAAGTCAATACTTCGGAAGTTAATATGTGCTATAGTTGTGAATACATTATATGACCGTACAATGAGATGGGCAGGTATGATAAGTTGTATGTAAATACTGATATTGTAAAACTAAGACTATATGTATGATACTTACGCATATCATGATAACATATGTCTATACCATACACTGGATCCGGTATTCAATATTGGACTACCATCTATAAACGGCCCTGGGTCAGTTCGATCATAGCTTTACCTATCCAAATAACACATCTACCGGATCTGCTCCATTTTTTAGGCCTGGTATCCACTAGTTGTAGTATGGTTCAGGCCTCACAACACCTATACTTCAGATGCCGCATCCATATCTAATACCTAAGTTGTTTTTGGCGGTTTGTCTAGCTGCAGGGTATATATAGTTTAGACTTATGGTATCTAATACAGAAAATGGATAATGCAGGGACACGAAATATGTTTCCATACCTCTAGTACATATGCGAGTTCAGATGCGTACTTCCAATATATGTAGAACCTTCCTCGCATGATCCAGGGCATCATATTGCTGTGCCATACCGTTGCATGCTGCCCATCAACTACCCTGGTATTTCACTCGATCGTGTTACCATAAGTACCCATCCTCAGACTTATGCATACTACCACATATACATTCCAACGCATACCACATAACGATTGTACCTATTTTGTACCTATTATGTACCTATTATGTACCTATTTTGTACCTCTATACTACTACATATTCATAAGTACATGCTACCGCATCATATACTAGAACAACTTAAGCATATAAATGTTTCCTACTGATACGTATATTGGCCTTATCAGCATATACGTGTTGTACTCACACGCATTATACATCACATTATACGTATACGTATACTTACACGTATACTTATGTACCACCTTACTATACATGCATACCGTTGATGCGCAATCGTTGTAGTGTGGTTAGGTCATTTATAATGGGCTGCCGACCCCTGCTTATAAATTGCCGTTGAGGGGCAGAGGTTGCTACGCCGATATTCACCTAAATAGGCAAGATACTCGTGCACGACCCGTATACTGGCCCACAGTTCTCAATTTCTACAAGTAGCCGGGTATTTGAAAAAATAAAGTCATTTTTCACGGCTTTGCTCACCCCACACCTTCCGAGGGAATTCGAGCCCGTACCCTTATATGCAAGCATATATATAGCTTGAGCTTGCGACGTTTCCTCATAACATACAATGGGACAATTGCATAACGGAGTTTGGAGCAGCGTGTGGTACGATACTAAGTCTACTGGTGGTAGGTTTGTTCGTACGGTCACTGCATTCCGCAACAGAATTGCACCTAACACAAAATTCACCCCTGAGGCAGGCAGGTACCACCTCTATGTGTCTCTGGCCTGTCCTTGGGCTCACCGCACCCTTGTTATGGGTAAATTGAAGAATCTCATTGGTTCTGCTGCCCCTAACAAGCTGACACCTACCACTGATCAGAGTGATGCCATCATTCCCGTGCACGTTGTGCACCCTGTTATGTTGGAGAACGGATGGACCTTTGGCACCGACTTCGAAGCCACCACTGGAGATAGCGTCAACGGAAAGGACTTTGCCTACCAGCTCTACACCTTGGCTGAGCCCAAGTTCACTGGCCGTGTTACTGTTCCCATTCTGTGGGACACTAAGGAGAAGACTATTGTGAACAACGAATCCCAGGAGATCTGCGAAATCTTCAATTCCGCATTCGACTCCCTGCCTGGTGTCGTCCACAAGAGCTTCCTCCCCAAGGAACTGGACGGAACCGATAAGCTGAAGGAGCTGGACGACCTGATCTATAACCGCGTCAACAACGGTGTCTACAAGAGCGGTTTCGCCACTAGCCAGGAAGCTTACGATGAGAACGTTGTTCCACTATTCGACACCCTCGACAAGCTTGAGGAGCGTCTGTCGACCCAGCGATACCTCTGGGGTGACCACCTCACTTTGAGCGACATCAAGCTGTGGACCACTCTAGTTCGATTCGACCATGTTTACGTGACCCACTTCAAATGTGACAAGAAGAGCTTGCACGCGGACTACCCCAACTTGAGCGGGTTCCTCAGAGACATCTACCAGAATGGTAGCGTTGCCCAGACCGTCAGCGTGTCCCACATGCGTAACCACTACTTCCGGTCGCACCCTACCATCAACCAGTATGGTATTGTTTCCATTGGCCCCGATGTCGACTGGACCAAGCCTCATAACAGGGAGAAGCTTGTGAAGCAAGCAAACTAATTAGATATGATTATTTGACTGAGAGCAAGATAAGTTCAGGATAAGCAAATCATGGACTATTTGATGGCTCCTTTTTATTTGATGCCAGATTATTTAGCAACATACAACATGACATATTATAGATCTGCCAATGTTTACTTATATCACTTGCCCGCTACAGCAGCTAAGTAACTATACTATATTAATAGAAACAGCTTGTTCACCAGCATTCTCAATACTTCCGTTGGATGGCCCAGAAAAATAATCCGATAATACCAAGGAAACATAAATAAATTTCGTGATTTTGGACGATTGCTTTTTCGAATGTTGAAGAGGAAGGTCGTTTCTCTTTAGCCACTTCTTAGCGGGGCCTGGAGCACTTTTTCCATTGGCGAGGGCAGATAAGGATACTTTCCATATTCGAGATCGGTTCTCATCTATGATTTCGTACGCTTCAAAGTAACGGTAAGAATGATTACAATTCTCTTTCTGCATTGGGTTTAAGACTTGGGTATGTTGATTTTGATGACGGTGGTTTGTATGTATCCGATGATTAGAGGGGTATCAGTATTATTGGTTTCGATGTTAGACATCATGCGATAATGTACTGATGTTATTTAACAATGCTATGCTCTATGCTACATTCAATCATACACATAATCATTCACGCAACCGTCCATCTATACCTCTTAGCACGTATATATCCGTACTGTGCACTAAACACATACTAACTATATAAATTCATACAATCACTATTTCACCTTAATTATCATATGATGTACCAATGTCGTTTCATTTACTTGGATTGTGGACTATTTACACCACGTGAACTTGTCTTATCTATGAAGGTTAATTAGCTTGCATGATATCATAGGGTTGCATGAGGTCTTGTCTGGTAGTGACGTTCAACAGTAATAAGACCCGCCAAACGGTGGAACAAGTCGAATCCTACCTCGAAGAACCACTCAGAACTTGCAATACTCCACCTGATTTCTTGGTATTCAGTATCCAGGAAGCTTCAACGATCCTCGATGCTAGTTTCGGACGGGTAGATGAGTGGCTGAAGCCCTATATCAGCGCTGCCCCACCAGATTATAAACTGGTGGCCAAGCCAACATGCGGAGCAATTGCATTGTTGGTATTTCGTCACGATACAGTCCCGATCCGCTCGTTCTGGACCAAAACAGCACCGTTCGGCATATTCTGGTCGAGCCTTAAGGGTGCAGTCTGTGCTTCCTTGGAGTTAAACAACGAGGAAGGTAGATTGACATTCGTAGGAGCTCACTTATGTGCTAATGAAGGAAACAAAATACCCCGAAACAAGGATTTTGATACTTTTACTGACGCATTCGATCTCCAGGATCTAGACGGCCAGATCATCGTTGCTGGTGACTTGAACTACCGATCGCGTAACGGATCCCTCAGAAGT
This sequence comes from Starmerella bombi, assembly GCA_030579915.1. NCBI lineage: Eukaryota > Fungi > Ascomycota > Dipodascomycetes > Dipodascales > Trichomonascaceae > Starmerella > Starmerella bombi. The sequence goes on from JAKTRX010000010.1 coordinate 137,518, forward strand.
GATGAGCTGACCACTGAAATGGCCCTCAGCCACGTTGCTCTGGGTTTCAAGGAGCATGCAATTGCTTTTAAGCCTACCTACAAGTATGAGAAGAACAGCAACACCTTTGTAAAAACTAGGTCACCATCGTGGTGTGATCGCGTTCTGTACCGCGAGTTGGGTGGTGGTAGTACCGTCAATGCCTACAGCAGTATCCAGAAGCCCAACAACTCCGATCACAAACCGGTTTACCTTAACATTACGACCAGTACTTCCGCAAGACCAATCAGCAACTTTTTGGCAGTTGCAGGCAGTTCTGATGCCCCTGAGAAACTGGTGGCCGATCAGCCTCCGGTCAGGTTCATTACCCCCGTTGTGGATCTGGGATTTGGTGCAGGCATTTACTTGGTTGCAACAACCTATGGCAGGATCCTTTTCGGTGGCATACTTGCTCTATTACTTATAGCTTATCTGCTATAACTTAATGTTTTTTCCATAGTGATGAATATGAAACAACTTGATATTTATCCGATTTCACGACTCGAATATAGATAATTTAGGTAGTTTAAATTTCCTATTACTTTAAGAACTCACTCGCATACGCCTTTGTTACACAATCATATGTGTATTTCGCTTATTGTTATATGTAGAACTTTGACTGCTCAAGCAGACTTGCGGCTCATAAACTATGTCCCTCACGCGGGATTCCTGATCTCAATTGTGAACATGACAGTATCTTTAGTGTCGATCTCAACCTCATCTGCCCTCAGGTAATTGGAGGTGCTCAGCCGAGTAGTGAAACTGAACTCCTCATCAGTAACATCCCATTGCAGGCCCTTGGTGCTGAGGGTACACTTTCCATCCAAGGGAACATATCCACATGCTTCACCATAGATAGATCTGGGAGTAGTGATGGTGTACTTACCGGGTACCAATCCCATGGTGACGTTCTGTTCGCTGATCAGGAACAAACGGTCACCAGCGCGGGATGCGATTGACATACACAAAAATGAGCTAAAGGTGTGGTCCAAGCGGCCACCAACAGCACCAAATGCAAAAAACTGACGGCTCACCCTGGTGTTCGGAGGATCGAATTGCTCGTGGCTCACCGTCATCGCTTTCATAAAATCAGTGGCATCTTGGGATTTTCGAGTGATCAGCGGAACTCCCAATGCTTCATAGTGTTTAAGTGATGCAGATTCGACTGAATCAAGGTCTCCCACAATGAAATCAGGAACATACTTACTATTATTCAGTGCCATTAGTCTGTTCGCTGCACCATCAGCTATTACCCGGTGCTCGCAGGCATCCCATGCTTTGTCGAACAACTCAGGGATAATAACCGGCTGGTTCAGCAAAATCAGAACCGAATTGGGTATCTTCTTTCCGGACACCCATGATGCAATATCAATAACGGTCATAGTTTAGCGAAGTATTGATATCAGGGTAGCCAATAATCTATATATACCCAAGCCCGAAATACCGTTGGGCCACCGTTGCTCTCAACTCAGGTCCTTAGCCGCGCTTAATACGGGAACCACCTTGATATAAATGCTATAGTTTATTCCAAGCGACAAATGCAGTCATAATCCTTTAGCTACATGAATGTAATCTATGATTATCTGGTTTTGTGATCTGATTGAAGTGGGCTTATAGGACATGAAAATGAGCTGAGAAGACCTGCAAAATCACAATAATAGTGGCCTTTACACCACCAATATTAGCCAGTAAGTGAAACTAATGGAAATATGAGCCCATACCAATGATTTAACTGAATTGCAATACACGCTGTCCCTAAATTTACATATCTATATCGAGTTGTGGGGTTGCCATACCCTGCCGACTACCTTGGTTTGCAAGTGTGAATCAATATATTTAATTCAACCAACTGAGACAGTGTTTCACATTTAACATATCTTGTTATTTATTTTCAGTAGTAACAAATACATATGTAGGCTCTAGTACGAGTGTCTAATGTTTTTGCCTCGGCATCATACGACTAGAGGATGATTGGGTGATTTCAGTGCTATTTTCCTGAAAGAAACCACAAAATGCTGGTAGTTATAAGCGCACACAACTGTACGCGATCTGTGATGCTATCCCCGGGAAGCCTGCTGTGCTGTGCTGGTATGGTTAGGCGTTGCGTGTCCGAACCCTGAACAACGAATGGAAATTACGGACTTGAAGCACAGAGTCGGAAGGCACTTTTTCGACCTAGTCGACGAGGATTCGAATCCGTTGGTGGTTGCCCTTGCACTGCAGGACAACAGTAGTGTTGGTCTGCAGCATTACTCCACCGAATTCCATGAGCTACATGCCCAGCTCCGCGAAATGCTTCGCTCGCGCGTGGAGTATAGCTACCAGGGCTTTAACGAGAGTGTAGGCATGTACAGACAAGTGGTGAACTCACTGAAGCTTGGCCATGAGGATATGCACGAGTCCAGACAGGCACTGGTCAAGTTACAGGAGCAATTGAGCGAGAGAAAGCCGATCCTCAAGGAACTGCAGCAAAAGTCCATGATATACAAACAAAAGCTAGATATTCTTGCTGATCTGGAGGCTCTTCATCAGCTTCCTGAGAAGTACGAGGCTTGCGTGGCGAGGAAACAGTTCAACCAGGCTAAAGCCTTGCTAGGCCATTCGCTGGAGACTATCACCATTCGTGACTTAACAGCTCAACCAGCCATAAAACCTCTGCTGAACTACGTGCAAACACAGCAGACTCAACTGGTTGGCAAACTTATCGAAGAGATTCGTTCTCATGTCTATCTTACGTCTCCTTTTGCCCAGCGTCGCCTGATGGTGTCAGGTGTCGATCCAGAGTACGAGGAGTTCATTAAATCATTGCCTAACTTACCTGATATTGAGAGTGACGTGAATCCCGAGGCTAACAGCTTCGCGTACCTGACATCTCTCATTAAGACTCTGGCCGATCTTCAGAGCTTGGAGAGCAGCTTGGACAGCATCCAACGCCGGGTGCCTCATGATTTGCATTCTATGATCCAGTCCGTCACTCGTGAGGTCATTCGTGATCTGAAACTGACTCCAGACGCTCTGAAAATTAGCGAGGACTGCACGTTGCTAGAACAGTTCCAGTCAATTGACCAGACTGCATTATCCACATTGGCACGCGCACTGTTTTTGCGGCTAATTCGTTTCTTGGAGACCCAGCGTGCCCTCATGGAAATCGCTGCCCAATGTGGGGCCTCGTACAATCTCGACGTTGCCTGCCAGCGAACTACAAATGCTGTCAAATCGTTTGTGCTTACCTATTTGGGCACCCAGCAATCCAAGCCGTCTAGTTCGTCTGCTCACTCATCGTCTTCCTCTTCGAGTACAGTTTCTAAAGCTCGTGGTTCACGGTTCCGGAAACCCGAGGAGCCAGTGTTCAAGTTCGGGCCTGCAGATGAGGATTCGAAAAGCTTGCGCGATTTTGAAACTTTAAGAGAGACGCTCAAAAAGAGCATCCCTGGCTTACTTGCTGATGACCCGAGCCATTTGTTTGCTGAAACCCACAAGGAGGAGCAGCTGCAGGTTGTTGCACCGGCTCACATTTTGAATATCAGGCCCTTGCTTGGGCCCTTAACGGCGTTCTTTGCTAGTGCCAAAGATGTGGCCAAATCAGATACGTCGAAGCAGCTGTTTGATCAGTTCCTAGACAAATTCTTACAGCAGTCTTTTGTTCCACGTCTGCAGGAGGCGTTTGATGACGCAATTGATGGAATTGCTTCAGGAAACGCTGCATTTGAGGAAATGCCTAACTGGCGAAGCAAGTCTCAATTACCGATCGTCAATTGCGCCTCGCAATTTGCGGAAACAGTGGGTTTATTGAGCCAACTGCTGGATACTGGAACTACTTATAGGGAAGACTACGCTACAATGCTAGTGGGTTTGCTGTCTCGCATTGCCGGGTTTTTCAAGCAGCAGTTGGTTGATCTATTCAGATCCGTCCCTGCAGTTCCCTCTTCGGTGACGAATGCAAGTGGTGCATCACTTGCGCCTTCGCGATCCTTCTATGGAATTGGTGCTGGAAATGGCGGCAATTCTAATCGGAAGTCTCTAAAAATCTGGGACCTGGCCACAACCTCACCTCTGCGCGAGCTACTGGAGCAAAGATACGAAGGCAAAAATGTTTCCGCCGAGGAATTCAACTTCTACTTCTCCAAGCGGTACATGGTTAACCAAACCAAACCTTTTTTTACATTGCAAGATTTACTGGAGGTGGATGTTTTCAACCGGATCACTTTGCTGATCACCAGTATCCACTGGATTGTACTGAGAATGAAGAAAATGCGCCGTGTAACCACTGCTGATGCATCTAAATCCAGTAGCCATAATATTTCTTCTCGAGTAAGACGGAGATGGACCTTACTGGACACGTCTACTTCAAACACCTCTAACAATAACAACAATATGTCCTCAATTATGAACACCACAGCAATTCTTGCTGGCTCGAGTCTGGCTGAGTTTGATGAAATTGTGAATATGCTGAGGTCTCACACTCTCATGGCCCTCAGTTCACTGCGAGTTAATATTTTCTTGGGAACTGTGTATCACTTCGATCAGATGATTGTGAATCGCGACTTTAGCAGCAGCAACCGCGGCGAAGAAAGAGACCCGGTGGTGGACAGAATACAGCATGAACTCTCATTAGCCTCGCAGATCTTTGATAAGCATTTGCTGCACTCTGATCGTCAGTTCTTACTGGGTGGTATTCCCGAATTCATGGCACAGCTATTTATATTAGAGGCTTCTAACATTAGCGACATGAATGAAGCCGGACAAAACCAAATCCTTACCAACATCTTCGCATTGCAACAAATGCTCACCTCAATTGTAGCTGATCCTCGCCAGGTAGATTTCTCGCGAGCAACAGGGTTCTACGAGTTGGTGAGACTGAACCCCACACTCATTGTCGACAAGGCAAAGGATGGTGACACCGATTTGGGGTATGAGGATTTGAAGTTCCTGTTGCATATTCGTCACCGCAACTCTCCACCCAGCTCTCACTTCTCCGGAAATCTCGACACTCATCTGGCTCAATTAAAAGATATTTTCAATCCAGACTCCCAAGTGCCTAGTGTGCAAGTAACAGCGCCTACTACAACTGTAGCTGCAGCTGTTGCGACTCCAGCAGTATCATCACCTTCCCTCACTGCAGCACCTGCACCCAAACATTCAACCTCGCCCCGACGAACAGTATCCCCTCGAAAACTACAAACCAGCGAGAAAGAATTGGAGGAAAAACAAAAACAGAAAGTTGAAGAGGATGCAGCTAAGGAACGACAAAGAATTCAAGAAGATGAGGCTAAGGCCAAGGAGCTCCGAGAGGAACGTGAAGCTTTAAAAAACCAAGCCAAAGAGGCAGAGAAGGAGCGTATTGAGCAAATGACCAAGTTGAGGGTGCAGCAGGAAGAAGAAAGAAAGCTCGAGCAGCGGAAGGCAGAAGAGAAGCGCAAATTAGAAGAGCAGACTAAGTTGGAGAAGCAGCGCAAGGCAGAAGAACAACGCAAGGCAGAAGAGCAACGTAAACTGGAGGAGCAGCGCAAGGCAGAAGAGCTTCGTAAATTGGAGGAGCAGAGTAGACTCGAGGAGCAGCGTAAACTGGAAGAGCAGCGTAAACTGGAAGAGCAGCGCAAGCTGGAAGAGCAGCGCAAGTTGGAAGAACAACGCAGGCAAGAGGAGCAGCGCAAACAGGATGAGATTCGCAAAAAGGAGGAGCAACGCATTTTAGAAGAACGGAGTCAGAAACTAGCTGAGAAAAATAGACAGGAATCGCTGCGCATACAGGAAGAAAAGCGAAGACAGGAGGCAGACCGGATTGCTGAGCAGGAACGACAGGAAGAGTTAAGGAAGCAGGAAGAGGAACGTAAACGTGCTGAGTTGCAGAGACTAGAGGTTCAGCGAGAAGGCCAAATTCGAGAAGAGCAGATTCGAGAAGAAAGGCGCGCTGAGCAACGTGCAGAAGAGGTACGCATTTCGGAAATGCAGCAATACCAGCGTCAGGAACAACAGCTAGAACGCGAGCAGCGGAAGCAAATCAACGAGCAGGAATTGACTCGCGAGCAGCAGAGACAGAACCGTGCTATGGAACTCAAGCAGCAGAAGCAGCGACGTGAACAGGAAATAGAGCGTGAGCAGCAGGAAAAGTATAACCGCGAGCAACGAGAGCGTGAGCAGCAGGAAAAGTATAACCGCGAGCAACGAGAGCGTGAAGCAGTTCGTCAGCAGATCATCGATGAACGACGACAGCAGAACCCGCGTCAAGCAGCGTACATCGCAGCGCAAGCTGCCAGCACTCAGCCCAACTTCCAGCCTGTTTCCTCCACTAATAACTCTTTAACCGCAGCCGCCCCTACTGCTGGTGCATCTCGTTCACCTTTGCTAAACCACCGTCCTCGATTCGAATCGACCCATTCTAGTTCGTCTACAAGTAGTTCTGGTTCTCTGCCTACAAGGAAGCAGTCTCGTCCTAATCTGAGAGAGAAGATGTCGGTTAATACATCTGCATCCCCTAGAATGGATGATCTAGAGGCACCGTCTACTCCCGACCAGCCCACACGACCTAGGACTCCTTCAGAACGGGCTTTAGAGGCCGCTCAAAAGGTTAGAACTCGACAAATTCATACTCTACCACGCCGGGGAGCATCGTGATTTAAAACAACACTAAGTAATATAAATCAAATTTCTACCCATTAGTATTGTAACAGACCTCTCAATATATGCAAATCAAGTATAGCAGTTAAAACTTCACACCTCCGCCAAATTCAGGTTGGGTTAACTAACGTGTAACAACATTAAAAAAGAGTTTATTGACATAAATCATTACGATACATTTCTAAAGAAGGTATCCAATTCTAATTCAAACAATTCGTAGACATGTAAGCACTTGTGAGAAACAACAGTGACTACTGAATTCCTCAAAAACTTGTGCATCCCAGCAGTGCAGTACAGATAAGCATCAGTGGTATGTGGGGATATTAATGCTAAGATGGGGTGGTGTACGCAAAATCCAAAGTTGATGTATGATACATGTAGGAAAATGACGAACCCCATAAGCCACACAAGAGTTCAATCAGCTATACACTGCTGGCTCTATATCAGCTAATGTATAATATATAATGCTAGTATCCGTCGCAAGATACTGTAGATATTTAGAATACCATGCGGAAGTATTCCATATGTAGAATCAGTGCTGCAATATATGCATCTGCAAATCGTAATTAAGTACGTAAAACAACTGAAATAAGATACAGGGTAGTTATAAATAGCACTACTAGCAAATACTGAATACTTCTTATTCTCCCTAATAACTGTTTGTGCCTGGAGTTAGTGATTTGCACGCTCTTTTCGTTGAAGGTTAACCTTCAGAAGAATATCAATCTAACGACACACGCACAAATTTAGTGAGTTCTAAATAATATATATGTCCTCAATAGTCAATCCGTGTGCTAAACTTGGAACTAACGTAATACTATACTTTATACTTAAATTTATATTACTGCTGCTGGGCTTCATAGTTCATTCATAGATGCATGACGTATCAGTTTGTTTAACGAAATTTTAACATAATAATAATATAATAAGGCTATTATTATATATCGGTACTTCATATACAGAATCTAGTACTACGCACACACCAGTTACAAGTATCAGCACAATTCAAATCCTACGATTCCACTATACTTCAGATCAATGATCCAAATATTTAATTTTACATATAGACACAAACATAAGTTGCCTTGCTAGCTCAATCGGAAGAGCGTGTGACTCTTAATTCGCTTCGGTGTATAAGATTCATCACAAGGTTGGGGGTTCGAGCCCCCCGTAGGGCTTTCTTTTTGCCCTCTTTCCCAAGCTTACTTCACCTGTCCGGAATGACAGGCGGATTAATTATTTACTCCACATGCTAATCTGTGCGATATATGTAATCTCCAAGCTAGATATATTGTACAGTGTATCTGAGGTGTATATAGCCGCAACGCTTTTGACTGTCGACTCAATATCAGACCAGGTCGTGTAAAAAATAATAATTTCTAGCCCCCAACTAAATAACCGCTCTCATGTAGGCACACTTTCGCAAGAAGCTACTTCTGAAACTATTAGCCGCCGCGAGTATTATGAGCAGCCATCGAAGCTCGTCGAGCACAAAACCTAACCACTGATAATACCGGAACCAGGAATCGCTGCATATGACCGAGGCCAAGGACCACCGGTCCTCCAGCCAGCGAAGCAATGAAACTGGACATTCCAGCGTAAAATCGCGAACGCGGTTCGTTTCGTCATCTACAAAGGTTTCAAGCAGCGAATCTGAAGCTGATCCGCGCAAAAAACGATCTCGGCGCGGCCAACGGGCTAAGCGATTTTTTACGGGTAAACACTTCATATTCATCATAGGATCATTGCTTGGCCTTGTTGCTGCTCACTTTCTGGCTAATCACGATACCACGGTTGAATTGGCGGGTGCATCACAAGAGTGGCTACTCACACACCAGGACCTTCTGCCTCAGTCGCTGGTCGATCTCCTGAAGCAAGACAACCAACCAAGCCGTGAAAAGACTCTAAGCAACGACTTTGCTGTTGGAATGCACATGTATGATGAAGGATACCGTCCTAAGTACCCCGTCGTGATGATCCCCGGTGTTATCAGCAGTTCGCTCGAAAACTGGGGGTTGCACGGCACGGAGGAGTGCCCCAGCAAGCAGTATTATCGCAAACAGATGTGGGGTGGATTTTATATGATACGCACCATGCTACTATCCAAGAACTGCTGGCTTAAGCACATCCTTCTGGATGAAAAAACCGGCTTGGACCCCCCACAGTTCAAGGTGAGAGCAGCAGAAGGAATTGAGAGCGCAGACTACTTTATTACAGGCTACTGGATCTGGAATAAGATTATCGAGAACTTGAGTGCGCTAGGCTATGACCAGAATACCATGACGCTAGCCTCCTATGATTGGCGATTGGGGTATCCAGATCTCGAGAGGCGCGATGGGTACTTCTCCCGACTGAAGTCACAGATTGAGCTCAACAAGCGGCTTACTGGCGAGAAAACCTCGGTAATTAGCCACTCCATGGGTGCTCAAGTGGTGTTCTATTTCCTGAAGTGGGTGGAGGCCGAAGGTCCTGGATTCGGCAATGGAGGCCCCCAATGGGTGAATGAGCACGTCGCTCACTTTGTTGACATCAGCGGCAGTCTGCTAGGTACTCCCAAAGCACTAGTGGCACTCCTGAGTGGCGAAATGCGTGATACCGTGTCTCTCAATCAGTTGGCGGTTTCCGGCCTGGAGAAATTCTTCAGCAGGGATGAGCGAGCATACATGCTCCGTACATGGCCCGGAATTGCCTCCATGCTGCCGAAAGGAGGTGATGTGATTTGGGGCGATATGCACAGGGCTCCCGATGACCCCCACAACACTACCGAAACGTTTGGAAATTTCATCAGGTTCGTTGATCACGTATCGCCGTTGAGCGAGAAGAACATGACTCTGCAGGAGTCGCTGGATTTCTTGTTTGAGCAGAGCCCCGAATGGTTCAACGAGCGCACGAAGAGAATGTACTCGCATGGTATCGCCAAAACGAAAGCAGAGGTGGAGGCTAACGACAAGGATCCCGGAAAGTGGAGTAACCCGCTAGAGGTGGCACTACCCAACGCTCCAGACATGGAGATTTACTCCTTCTACGGAGTGGGCAAAGACACAGAGCGTGCGTACTACTACCGAGACTCTACAAATGACACTTCGACCCCCCTAAATGCAGTTATCGACTACGACAGCCTTGAAAAGGGGTCCGTTGTGACAGGCCCTGGAGATGGCACGATTTCTTTACCGTGTCATGCCATTGAGTACGAATGGCAGCAGCACAACTCGAAGTTCAACCCTGGTAAGTCCAAGGTTAAGATTGTCGAAATGCCTCATAAGCCAAATGAGTTCGATCTTCGTGGCGGCACACAGACTGCGGATCATGTGGATATACTTGGTCGTACTGAGCTCAATGAGCTGCTCTTGAGAATTGTCGGTGGCCACGGCCAGCAAATTGAGGATAGAACTATCAGCGAAATCAAGGATTGGGTGTACAAACTGGATCTAGGAAGTAACTAAAATGATAGAATAATGATAAAATAAATTAAAAAGAAAACTAAGCAGCCTGGAGGGTTTTGCCATAGTTAATTACCTTGCCTGTCTTTGCAATTGTATCATAGACGGTTTGGTAGTTGACCGAGTCGGCAGTGTCCACGAGCACTTTCTGCTCGTCCAATGAAATATTCACTTTTTGGACACCGTCAAGACGATTGAGCACGCGGTTGACTGCATTGGAGCAGCCGTTACATGACATGGCTACACCGAATTCGTAGGAGTTCATTGTGGTTTTGTGTAGAGAGGCGTTACCTCGGAAGCGGCGGAGGCAATATTTCGTCAGCTAGGGTAGGGATACCCCCGCTATTCACCATGGCCGCCGTTGATTCTAGAAAACTAACCGTTAGGGTTCATGCCATCCGAAGAATGTGTGAAATGTGAATCTCATTTGAAGCGCGGAGGTGACTGTTGTGCTATACTTGAACAATATTTATATTTATGTGTCAACTGTTATACTATAATTATATATGCACCATGAATTATGGAATAAATCATGCAGTTATCTGAATCATGTATGCATGATGATGTCCGCCACATGCGTGCATTCGAGTGTGTGGTATGTGTTGTTTCCACTACCACGAAATTTGCACGATATAAATTTGACGTAAAATATGGCATTAAAAAATGGTGGTATAATATGTTAAATGACTTACATCCGCTCTATATTCTGAATAAATAAGACTCCTTGGATGTAGCACGAGGATCACATCAGTAAATGCTGTAGCTTCGTCTATTGATGTGACACAACACTTCACATAATGCTGAAATTATATAAATTTATTCCATTAAATGGTACAATCATAGTATTTTTGGAAAATGTGTCAATTGTGCGGCCTTCAGGGGCTGTAGTTAAGGTTTATGGCTCTGCTGTGAAGCCATTGTGAGCATTAAAGTACACCATTAGTATGACAGTATCAAATAAGCCTCACCCAATCAACTCCCATACTATCGTTAGAGGTTAAGAGAAGGTTGCTATTGTTCATTAATATATTGCAGTATCTAGTGTTAAATGACCTCACATAGTTTATCTATGAACATCTGATATTCAATATGTGTGATACTTTCTTGTGATGCACACAAACATAAATCAATTGCATCAAAATCTATGGGCTGTTTTGAGTTCGCTATATAAAAACCAGTAAAAAATTGACTTGACTTAAATTGGATATAAATACGTATTTATATTAGAGGATATTCACATAATGACCATCCGAGTATATAATAAATCTGACAGTATCAGTTATTAAAGAAACCTCTGTGCACTCTTCAAAGCTTGCAGGGTAATTTCTACCCACTTGATCAACCGCTCCTCGTCTGCGTCTTCCAAACTCTCCGCGATTCCAGGTAGCACCTGCCCAGCATAGCCCGTGTATCTGCCTGGAGCATAAACAATGTGCTTAAACCAAGGTCGTTTCTCAAGTCCCTCGGAGTATAAAAACAGCTGATCCAGTTTGCGGATCTTGGAATTGGCTCTTCGTAGCTTCAGTTTCAAAATAGCACGCTTCAGTCCGTTCCTGAATCCCGTTTTATCGTCGGTATCGCGTAGGTCACGGTAAATGTGCCATGTTTCTCGCTCAAAATCTTCGGCCCGTGCCAGAAAGTTTCCCGCCTCGGTGAACAGGTCAGACACCGCTTCCTCTGCGGGGCCTTTATAGCCTTCTAGCACAGATTTAATATCGCGTTTCAGTGATTCTGCGTAAAAAGGCAAGGAAAAAGGCAACACTTCAAACTCAACCAGATCCAAAGCAATAAGGACCAAGGCACGAGTGACAGCCACATGGCGATCCAAGGTGGGGTCGCCGTACCGCGCCATCCAGTAAAGTGAATCATAGTTCGAGTGGTAATGATAAACTGGGTCCTCGGATCCCGCATTGAACCCCAAATCTACGGAGGGGATTCCTAAATGATCCTGGAATACGGTGTAATCGCTACCAGAGCCCAGGGGGGAAATACGCGTATCCTCGTCACCGCCCCAGTGCTCCCACAAAGTGCTGTTCTTAAACTCGATGTCCTTTACAGCACTGTCGATAACATCTTTCAGCAGCGGGTTTGCACTAACTTCGAAATTACTTCCAGAAACGGCAACATCGCAATTCAAATATGCAATTGCATTGTTCTGCAATGATGAGGCATGGTCCTCGCCATGCTCGGTAGATCCCAGGAGACCGTACTCCTCACCGTCCCAGCTGGCTATCTTGATAGAGCGTTTGGGTGTCCAGCCAGCCTTCACTAGCTCACCCAGAATACGAGCAACTTCGAGCAAAACAGCACTTCCACTGTTGGGATCAGCTCCACCGATGATCCATGCATCACGATGGTTGCCAATAATGACCTCATTGTTCGATTCTCCTTGAATACGACCAATGACGTTGTGGATTGGTCTGATATCGTAGTCCTGGATGTTCTCCAGATACACCGAAAGCTTAGAAGGACCACTAGAGTAATCAACACCATCCAAAGAACCAGCCCAACCTGAAATCTTAGGTCCATGTCCAGCTAGCGCTTTCCACAGAGGCAAAGAGTCAGCAAACGAAATAGGGATCGAGGGGATCGAGGGGATATTTTGAGGGCTCTCACGGGGTGCACCGGGAACTGAAGCATATCCAGGAGTGGTAGGGTCGCCTGGACCAAATGGAAGGTCCTGGACACTTCCTCGCTGTACCGATTCAGGATGACGTGCTGGACCATTAGGATAGTGCTGGAAGCCGTTCTGCTCGGTGAACTCACCATCATCAGCAGGCTCAGAGTAGATAAGAACGCCAACCGCACCATATTCCTCGGCCAGCTTCACTTTCAGCCCTCTAAACACCCTACCGTAACGGACTAACACGATCTTTCCCTTCACGTCAACGCCATGCTCTGCGAGAAGCTTGAAATCTTCAACGCGGCCGTAATTGGCATAAACAAGCTCACCACTTGCAGATCCATTGGCTGAATAGCCGTGGAAAGTCGCGATCCGCTGAGGGTCACCAGTGCTGAGGTCCTCCTTTAAAGCAGGTTCCTCCAATGATAGGTTGACAAGCGTAGACCCGTTACCATCCAGAAGCGAGACTCTGTGGTCAACAGGGTAGTTCAAAAGAACATCGTACCGCTCCACAGAGGCAGTGAAGCCACTTTCAGTGAGACTGCTGTTGGTATAGTTAACCAGGGCTAAATTCTGACCCGCCAAATGAGGAGCGGCCGTGAAGTAGTGATGAATTGACTGGTTCAGTGCATCCTTAGATACAAGAGCACTGGCATGCTTGCGAAGATGGTATAGATTCGAACGGAGAGCGTTACGGTTGTCGCTGGGATCAACTGCCGTGAGATAGCGACTGCACAGCACAAAAGCGAATAACCACCATATGGCTATGGTATACTTAACTTTTCGTGGAATGCGCTGTCTTCTGGAAGATATATCGACCTCTGGAGCCCATTGAGGGCTGTCGGTCTTGATTGGATCCATATCGAGTGGGTGATTTAATTAAATCGATCCTTGCCCAGCTAACCCAACCAACGTATGATACACGAACGTGCGAGCACGAACAAAGCACGAACAAAGCACTATATCAGAGGAGATAAGGGGAGATAGAAGCACGCAAATGACCATTTCAAGCACACCAAGCATAATTATATATTAGGATCCGGACCCACGAATATAGATATATGTATTTTTATACCTTATACACCTGAACCAGCCAATAACGTGCCCTAATTCAAGAGACGGATTTGACACTGGGCACAGAAATTATAATTCTTACATTGCTGGTAGGGTGGTTCACCCAGCTGCAGTCACATACCCAACGTCCGTTCGATTTACTTATTGATGCACCGCTTCCCCACCTTAAGGCCTACGGCTAATAATAGCATAACGGCGGTGCTAGCAATATGTAGTAATTGTGCACTGTGCCTCATGTGACCCTAAGCCTGTGAGCAAGACAAGCCATTAGAGAGAATATAGCAGCAGACGTGGAACAACGAGGAGAAATAAGAATGTCCACACATCCTGTGTCATCCTCTAAGCCAGCGAATGCTGCCAATTCAGCTCCAGAGCCGACAGAAAGGCGTTCCTCCGGGACCACGAATCCTCACCCACCCAATAAGGCCTCCGCTAATGTAAATCCCGCTCAGCCCAACAAACCAGTACAACAGAAACCTCCAGTTTCGCTAGCGAAGTCGCAACAAATTCTCCGAGCTCGTTACAAGCAGCAATGGCTTCCTCCGCGTACTTGGCGCCAAGAAGAAGCCCGGAAGCAGCAGGAAGAGCAGCTTCCGGTGATCGATCACCGGATTGCTGCGAGAGCTGCCGAGGCGCACTCGAAGGCGATTGTCGCTGCCCAAGATAAGTATTTGGAGAGGCTGCGTTCGCGACCGCATGCAAAACCGCAGGCTGGGCGGCGTACTGACGTGCATAATTTACCGGAGGCCTCCAAACCTGGTATACGTTCCACCCCAAACGGTACGCAACAACAACATATTACTCGAACGGCTGCCTCCCCACACCCTCATGGGAGTTTTGCCCAGGATGACGGTTCCCAGAAATCTTCAAATACTCAGCATTCGGCGAGTTCCCAGAATTCAGCTAGTGCTCAGAAACCAGTGAGTACTCAGAAGCAGACGAGTACCCAGAACCAATCATATCAGCAACACTCTCCTTCAAAAAGACCATTCAGGCCATCTTTATCGCATCAACACTCTAGTGGGCGCGTACCTTTTCCTAGCATTGAGTCTGCAAGTAGTCACCAGGCCAACCAGACGGGTAAGAGTGGCCAAGTAACTTCGCGCAACATGAGTCCGAACTCACGACAGGCTAATTCTCGGCCCCCAATGCGACGGAACTCTTCTGCGCTCTCTCTAGTGGCTGCCGTTCAGGCTACTCGGAGTCCCTCGATCAGATCGAACTCCACTAGTTCATCCAGACGGTCTAGTATTGTTAGCTCTGCTGAGTCGGCTGCTCTTAGTGCGAGTAACAATGCACCCCCTTCTGTGAGCACGAACCCCCCTACAAATAGATCTCATTCAGCAAGTATTGTTGGAGCTATCGCTGCAGACTTTAACTCCACTAACGCTGAAGCAAGGGGTGGGAATCGTAGCAGAAACACCAGTTTATCAGGGGATTCACGCTCGCTATCAATGGCATCCCAGCAATCGCAGACATCATCGAAGCAGTATCAATCTCGTTCACATAACCCGTCTGCGACTGCTCGCCCCCAAAGTATGTTTGGAGGAGTACCTGCTCCAAAGAACCAAACAGCGAGTGCAGCTGCTCGAGCAAGCAGTTCTCACGCCATTAATATAGCACCGCGAGCCCCGTTGTCTTCGAAGTTTGTGAAGTCGCTCTCTCAAGCCCTTCTACGTGAACAGGATCAATCAGATGAGCAGCGTATTCAGAAGGAGGCTCTGGATCGTGAGCTTCAGGCTCGTAAGGACTCTCAGGCACCTGCTCTTTCTAGTCTTGCTCTTGCGAATGTGACAAAAAAGCTTGGCCACGCCCCTGGTAATCATCCCATGGTCTCTTCTCGTCGCAATGAAAGTGGAAGTGGCAGTCACAGTGGTGCTAATAGTGCGTATCAAGTGGCTACTGCCGCTCCTGGCACGAACGCGAGTATAACGGAGCAACAACAGGAGCAGCAGCGAAAAGATGAACAAAAGCGGGCCAATGCTCAACAAGCAGCCACAATCGCTGGTTCCCGCTTCGAGGAATTCATGGCTAATATTCACACACAGGTTAATCAAGCTATGCTTGCGGAACAGCCTCGACGCAGTCGGCGGGAACTAATGAAAAAATATCGCCCCGCGGCGTCGTGGTCTGCACCTGTGCGCGTCATTCGGCCGCAGCTGAAACGGCTTACCACAAGTGATACTACTAATAGTGCTTTATGCGGTGCTCCCGAATCTGCAAAATCATCCAAATCGGGTAACGTTATTCAGACCCCTACCCAATATACAGTGAAAAATGCCACCAATGATCAGGGTGCCGGAGACGCAAACGCTACTTCTGCTGTGACAGCTGGCTCACATATTGGCCCGACTGCAGGGGAGTCTCTCGATTCCCCAAGTGTCTCTACTCCGATCGCTTCTTCAGGCGCTACTTCTAGCTCTAGTAATAACAATGCCATCGGCAGTGGTTATGAACATGACAATTCAAGCAGTGTTGGACTTAGCCCAGCGTCCTCACATGGCCCTTTGAGACATCTTGCTGCCACGGTTCCTGCTCGCATGGCCACAACATTACGCAAGAACCCAAGGCGGCCTCGGCAGCCCGCGAAGTCTGAGCCAGAATCAGATCGAAGCTCAGTTCATTCGGTCTCTAGCTCACCCGCAACAAGTATTTCCGAATTAAAGCCAAAGCAGTCGGCACTGGGTTACGGAGCTGGGAATCTATACGGTGGTTTAGCCGCTCCTGCTGGGCTGTATGACTCTAGCTCATCTAAAAGTTCGTCACAACACAGTATTTTACCCAATCATCCTTTTCCCATCACTTCACAGCCAACTCATATGCTTTCTAGCCTCCGTACCAAGTTCGACAACCCTAATAGACGGCGCTTCGACGAAGACCGGCCCTGGAGAGGGCACCGTGAGCTGATGTCGGTTAGCGAACGTGAGCGTAAAAGATATGAGTCGTTGTGGGCTGCGAACCGTGATCGTCACCTTCCACATCTCTACGTACCTCCTCAATTCCAGGAGGCCTGGCTCGATGCGCTTGAACAGGTTCTCCCGTCCCTCAAGCCAGCAATTAGTGCGGAGCGTGATAATATGAGTGATACGGCCTCAATTCGTACTGGCTTAAGAGCACCAAGTGTGAAAAGTACCCGGAGCTTTGCTAGTATGAAAAGTGGTATGAGCTACCACAGTCCACCATTCCAGACACCCAACCAGACGCCGAATCGAACTCCAAATATGACACCAGTTCAATATCCTGGTTACATACCGCAATTGCCTGCGCAGTCTTCTCAAATTTATGTTCCGTTCGGGCCATCGCAACCGCCGCCTTCGCTACTTATCCAGTCCCAGCAGCATCAGCAGCAGAATAACACAGATAGAATGATGATGTTCAACAACAACCATTCTTCTGCCTCGGTGGGTAGCTCAGGGACTGCTCCTCAAGGGTTTACCGGTTCCAGCGGCGAAGCTGCTGTTTCATCTCCCTGTCGATCGAGCCTACGGCATGCTTTCTCTCAGAATTCATTCGAATCCGCATCTGGAGATTTCCCAACTGCCTCCAACCAGATGCTATCACCTAGCTTAATATCACCCAATTATACATCTTCGGAACCGTATCCTACTTCGGTAGCTTCTGCTGCTCCGAAAGAAGAAACACCAACTGAAGAAGAAGAAGGCGAGTACGTGGAGGTACCTCCAGAGGAGATCGATATGATGAAAGAAGTAGAGAAACGCACTAATGATGTTCATGGGTACATCGTATCCCGCATTTGGAGGCGTAGCCAGCTTCCAGAAGATACCTTAAGTCATATTTGGGACCTTGTGGATAATAACCACGACGGTACACTGGACAGCAGCGGCTTTGTTGTCGGTATGTGGCTGTGTGATCAGTGTCTGTATGGCCGTAAACTACCACCTAAGGTGCCTTCAGAGGTGTGGCAGAGCGTGGCCCCCCTAAATCTCAAGATTCGAGTCAAGGAACGGAGGTCTAAAATTGGACACGTCAAGAAACTACCGAACTACTTTGGTAATGCTGTTGGGTTTACCATGCATAGCGGACGCCAGGCCGTAAAACGAGCCGTGCAAACTGCCACTAAGTGATCGCATATTTATAGTAGCATTCCGCCAGACTGATAGTAGAAATAGTAATGCTTATTATATTATCTTTATGGTCTAAATACATTGTAAATAAATTATAACTTCGCATCGGTATTCACTTGCTATGTTCATACTCGATTCTACATCTTCCGTTCAACAAGATCTGACCATCTAGCTCATTTTTAGCTCGTTCGGCCGCCTGCCGATCCGAAAATCTCACAAATGCATGTCCCTTGGGCATACCAGCTGCGTCTCGCGGGATATCTATACTTGAAAGCTGGCCAAACCGAGCAAACGGTATCCTCAGATCATTTGGTGTTAGCATATTAGGGTCGATATTGCCTATAAAGAGGCCGAAACCGCCAATTGAATTAGGGCCACTGCTACCCCCAAGACTACCACCTCCAGAATTGCCACTAGTGTTTGTTACTGTGTTACCATTGGCAGCCTGATCATTGGATCTGGTCGCTGGGCGCACTCTTAATTGCCTTCCAAATAGTGCAATTGGTGTTTCTTGGGTGATTTTCAAAACGTACATCGCATCCTCTTTACCACCAAATACAGCAAATCCATACCCCTGATGGTTCGTTGCTCCTTTTTGACG
This sequence comes from Starmerella bombi, assembly GCA_030579915.1. Lineage (NCBI taxonomy): Eukaryota > Fungi > Ascomycota > Dipodascomycetes > Dipodascales > Trichomonascaceae > Starmerella > Starmerella bombi. The sequence continues at coordinate 155,977 of JAKTRX010000010.1, forward strand.
TGGCATACGCACCGTCTGCACGGGAGCGAGCTGACTTATTAGTTCATACAGCAGCTCTTCATCGGTTTCTTGGGCAAGGTTGCCAATATACAACTGCATGACAAACCACGGATAGCGCCTTTGTTTATAAAGTGAATGTAAGTAAAAGTGAATATAAGTACGTGTGACTATAAGGATTAAGATACGATGTTGAAAATATAAAAATAAAAATGAAATCGAAATACTGCAGTTTTGATATATAATGCCCATCTCTCATATTTTAGCGGTCTCGTTCTGTACACTATATAAGTACGCATTGCTGCAACTTTGGCAAGCGTACTATATTGGGCGTACAATGTGATTGTGTGCCGATATATAGTAGACATATATACAATATACTTCGATGGGGCTGTGTAAGCCTTAGTCGACTAAACCGCACGGCATTCTATAATAAATAGCTTGTAGAAAATAGGTGGTATGGTTGCTATGTTGGTTACCTCTAAGCAATTAATCTTAATATAGCCTAAATAACTGATTACGTCGATAAGGTGGCATCCATATGGCCTGCCTAAGACTATGGTGAATTATAGTCATACATGTGTGCCAATACTTGTACATATTGTCGGAGGCGCAATCCCCTGGGTAAATGTGTATGTAGCTACAGTTATGCTTTTCTGGCCCGAGTACACATTATCAGTTCAAAAACGTCGGTGGCTATCACTATATATCCGACTGTCCCTCCAAGTCATATCACTTCCACTTGATCCACTCGCATCCTACGTCACCTCCCTACGTCAGCTCCATCCCTATACACCCTACATATGCATCCTACATTCCATACATCCATTATCATTCCATTCTTTAGTATTGTATTCTGTAATACAACATATCACACCACACTCCGTGGATTGCTTTTTCTCCATAGAGACGCCATAATTTAGCCAATGTTATCGGTTGCCACGCTCGGTGCTTATGTTGGTGGGGTTCAGTGGGAGGGTTAGGAGTCTCCATCACCATGTCGAATCCCAGTGAAATCAATGGTGGCAGTTGTCTGGCCATGATTGGCAAAGACTGCGTAGCTATTGCCTGTGACCTTCGACTCGGGCTTCAGTCTGTTGGAGTGAGTGGCGACTTCGAGAAAATCTTCGAATTCGGCGGGGTTTTCGTGGGACTTACCGGTCTTGCCACCGACATCCAGACCGTGGCCACTGAGCTCCGCAAACGCCATAATTTGTACGTTTTGAGAGAAGACCGTGAACTGGAGCCCCAGAGAATGGCTCATCTTGTCAGTTCGATGCTTTACTCCAAGCGTTTCGGTCCCTGGTTCGTGGGTCCGCTTGTGGCGGGTATTGACTCCAAGTCGGGAAGCCCGTACGTGTGCACCTTCGACTCCATTGGCTCCATTGATGTTGCCCATGATTTCGTGGTCAATGGAACCGCGGGTGACCAGCTGTACGGCATGGCCGAGTCGCTCTACGAGCCCAATCTTGAGCCTGAGCAGCTGTTTGAGACCATTTCGCAGGCTCTCATGAGTGCAATGGACCGTGATCCTCTTGGTGGTTACGGCGCGTTGGTGTACGTGCTCGAGAAGGGTGGAAAGGTCACCAAGCGTCTGTTGAAAACAAGGCAGGATTAAAGAACAGAAAGTATACGGGCCGCGCTGGCTGCGGTCTTTATATACATCCAGCTATATAGTTAGGTTAATCACCGGTCAGTCGTCGGTTTCCTCGTCGTTCGCGATGCGACGCCAACGCTCCTCTTGACGGCGTCGTTTTTCGAGCACTGCGGTAACGTGAGTCTGGCGATCCTCGAGCCTGGCGGCGTGGCGGCACATTCGCACGGCCTTTTCTAGATCAAAGCAAGCGCCAGCCGCCTTCGCCAGGAAATTGTGCTGCTGCTGGCATTCTTCGAGCGCGAAAATGAGATCTTCGCATTTGGCCAAGGCCGCGCGGTTGCTCATCTGTGCTCAGGGTATGGAGTCTGCTCACTTGGAAAAACGGTAGCGGAAGTGGTGGTAGAAGAGGGAGCTGAGGTGGTAGGGTCGGGGGTAGGCCAGGTCCCGCATCGGCCCATAGATATACAACACCAGCTCCACAATTGAAGCAGTATTGGATGAAGTGGTGGTGGAGTCGTGGGGAATCAGACGATTCCGAGGCGCGCAAACACCGCGTTGTAGAGCATAACAATGCCAACTTCAAGAAGGGTGGCACTGCGGTGTTGGTCACCGGTTCAATAACGGTTCTGGCTGCTTTACTCTGCCGCAGGTCGGTGGCTTCGCGGCGATTTATTCCTAAACGGTTTGATGCAAATATTTACCCACCGCAATTCAGCCCTATGAAAGATGCTGCCAGGGCAGTCGTGGATGCCACAATGCTCGCTACCTCGTTTTTCTCCTTCTCTGTTGCGTCTGCCTTCTGGGCTCTGAACGTGGGCACGTTACCGGAACTCGGCAAGGTTTTGACCACGAAATTCTCGCCCCCGAGAGACGGCGAGGTTGATCCGGAGTCTAAGCAGGTAGAGAACTCAATTAATGCATGGTTATCTAAGTGATACGGCCTGTTTCTTTATTTACTCTTGTACATACACACTTATTTGCAAATGCAAGTTACTATAATGTTTTTGTTTTTTGTCAACAACAGGGCTGGGTATCTGCATCGTTAACAGCGATTTTTTATGCAGCGGTTCCGCTCTTTATAGTTAAGGTTTATGCGTTTGCGGCTGACGCTATGCGCAATACTCTATAATGAAACTACGGAGGCGATTTTTCAAGTGGAAACGTAACCAATATGGTATATATGTTATTATTGTATACTCACTCTATAATACCAGTTTGGATTCGGTTTTGGTTTAATTTTTTATATTTTACTTCCTCGACGGTTCCATTTTATTCTGGGATGGTAATACATCTTGAGGTGTTTACGCAAGATCAACACAATCTGCTAAAACGAAAAGCTTGCCGATAAGCTTTCCTCTTGCAGAATGCATTCTGCTGAGAACAAAATACCTGTGGCACGCTTATTATATACCTAATCAATCCATTAAGCCGTAACCTAATTGCTCGCACCATATGCATATAGCAGATCCACACCGAATTTTATGCAATGATATATCATGTATAGTGTAATTTTATATCACTGGTCAAGTAACTGGATATTTATTACTTCATTCTGGCTGCTTGTATTACAGGCAATATTATGGTATGACCCCATTGTATTGGAATTGAATGGCCTATTGGCTGGTAAATTCGGCTGCCAAAAAAAGAAACTGGGGCAGAGTGCTCATACAGTGTTTCAACTACATTAGTGGTGAACGCAGCCTGCAAGGTATAATAATAATTGCGTCGAGATCAAGATACTAGATCAGATGCATATATATATAGCCGAATGGAAACTGACTTTTCCTCCACCCCAAACTTACTCTCGATTGCAGCCAATAAGACTTATACAGCCTTTATATTTGTGATCGTTGAATGATTAACTTAGGAATGATAACTTGGCTAATTCTAGCCTCACTAGTTAAACCTACCGATGCTTGGTGGTGGCTCTGGAAGGGCCACATGCAGCATGGTGGAGGTAGTAACTCCAATGAAGTGTGTAACGGTTGTTGCACCAACGTAGCTGCTGAATTCCCCTACAGCTACGCACTCAAACCATGGTGGGTTATGACCTACTCTACTTCTTGGGATATTAGCTTGGCTAACTGCCCCGAAACGGCATTTATGTCGGCTGTACTCCCAAATGGTGCATCTACTACTATTACCTCAGTTCTCAATGCAGAATGCTGCAGCGGTCAAGGAAATACAGTTCCGCTGACTATCAGCCAGCCCGGGACCACTGTCACCCAACCGGGTACTACTGTTACTCAGAGCGGAACTACTACTGTTACCCGCCCCACCACTATTCTCCAGCCAACCACTGTTTCACAGCCCGGTACTACCGTAACTCAGCCTGGTAGGACTGTGACCCAGCCTGGTACTACCGTCAGCGTGCCCGGTACTACTGTTAGCCAACCGGGTACTACTGTCACTCAACCAGGCACTACTGTTACTCAACCTGGTACCACTTTGCAATCTACTGTAACTGTAAGTGTCCCGGGTACCACACTCATTAGTACTGTTGTGCAGTCCCAGCCAGGGACTACTGTCACCCAGCCTGTCCAGACAGTTACTGTTCCAGGTCAAACCTCAGTTGTTACTGTAACCCAACCTGGTCAACCAGCTACTATTACCCAGCCACAAGTTTCGTTGGTAACCGTCACTCAGCCTGGTCAAGGTCAAACTGTAACCGTTACACAACCTGGTCAGCCAGAAACAGTGACTGTTACCCAACCTGGTCAGAACTCAGTTGTTACAGTTACCCAGCCTGGTCAACCTGGAACTGTCACTGTAACTCAGCCTGGTCAAAATTCTGTTGTCACTGTCACTCAACCCGGTCAAGGTTCTACCGTAACTGTCACTCAGCCTGGTCAGAACTCTGTTATTACTGTCACTCAACCAGGTCAGCCAGGTGGAACCGTGACTGTCACTCAGCCGGGTCAAAATTCTGTTATCACGGTTACTCAACCTGGTCAACCTGGTGGGACCGTTACTGTCACTCAGCCTGGTCAAAACTCAATTGTCACTGTTACTCAACCGGCAAGTCCTCCTGCAACAGTCACTGTAACGCAGCCAGGGCTGGCGTGTCCAACTCCTCAGCAGAGTATTTGCTTGACTAGTACCACCACGGTTACTTCATTGCCTTTTTTATCGTCAACTAGCCGGGCTGTTACGCCGAGTGGCACCATTTCTTCTGGTCTCACGAGTAGCACCCCCGGTACTCAGACTCAACCATCTTCTATTTTCCCTTGTGTTTCTCAAATTCCTCAGGGAACTGGATACTTTGGCAGTATTGAGCAATGTGCCCAATACTGCCAGCAGGTCGAGCAGGCCTACAGTTCTGTCTCGATGTCTGCTTCTGAAGTATGTCAGTTAATTTCAAGCACTGTTGTATACCAGTGTGAGTTATGCCGTGAGTTTTACGAAATTCCTCAAATCCAGTCAAGTGTTGGCTTGCTTCCATCTGGAACTATCCCCGCTACCACTACTTTGCCTGGTCCTGTTACCCAGGTTGCGACAATCTACTCCACACTCATCCAGCAGTGCGGTTACATATCACAGGGTATTTCGTTATGTCTGCCATCCACACCTGCTACTCCTTCTGCCAGTCTTCCTTCGAATGGACCCCCTAGTCAGTCTATCCCTGGTCAGACCCTTCCTGGTCAGACTATCCCTGGTCAAACTGTTCCAGGTCAGACTTCTGCCGGACAATCAGTACCTGGCCAGTCAACCCCTGGTCAGTCAGTACCTGGTCAGTCAGTACCCGGTCAGTCCACTCCCGGTCAGTCTATACCTGGCCAGTCTACTCCTGGTCAATCCCCATCTGGTCAGTCCACCCCTGGTCAGTCCACTCCAGGTCAGTCTACTCCTGGCCAATCCGTCCCAGGTCAGTCTACCCCTGGTCAGTCTGTACCTGGTCAGTCTACACCTGGCCAGTCTGTACCTGGTCAGTCAACACCCGGTCAGTCTGTACCTGGTCAATCGACCCCTGGTCAATCCGTCCCAGGTCAGTCTACTCCAGGTCAATCGATCCCTGGCCAATCCGTCCCCGGTCAGTCCAGTCCTGGTCAGTCTACCCCTGGTCAGTCTGTACCTGGTCAGTCTACACCTGGCCAGTCTGTACCTGGTCAGTCAACACCCGGTCAGTCTGTACCTGGTCAGTCTACCCCTGGTCAGTCAACCCCTGGTCAGTCTACTCCAGGTCAGTCCACACCTGGCCAATCGACCCCCGGTCAGTCTACCCCCGGTCAGTCTACCCCTGGTCAGTCTACTCCAGGTCAGTCCACTCCTGGTCAGTCAACACCTGGTCAGTCAACCCCTGGTCAGTCTACCCCTGGTCAGTCCACCCCTGGTCAGTCCACTCCAGGCCAGTCTACTCCTGGTCAGTCTACCCCTGGTCAGTCTACCCCTGGTCAGTCTACTCCAGGTCAGTCCACTCCTGGCCAATCGACCCCTGGTCAGTCTACCCCTGGTCAGTCTACTCCTGGTCAGTCCACTCCTGGTCAGTCAACACCTGGTCAGTCAACCCCTGGTCAGTCCACTCCAGGTCAGTCTACTCCTGGCCAATCGACCCCTGGTCAGTCTACCCCTGGTCAATCTACTCCTGGTCAGTCCACTCCTGGTCAGTCAACACCTGGTCAGTCAACCCCTGGTCAGTCTACCCCTGGTCAGTCTACCCCTGGTCAATCTACTCCAGGTCAGTCAACCCCTGGCCAATCGACCCCCGGTCAGTCCACTCCAGGTCAGTCTACTCCTGGCCAATCGACCCCCGGTCAGTCTACCCCTGGTCAGTCTACTCCTGGTCAGTCTACTCCTGGTCAGTCTACTCCTGGTCAGTCTACTCCTGGTCAGTCTACACCTGGTCAATCTACCCCAGGCCAATCCACCCCTGGTCAGTCTACCCCAGGCCAATCGACCCCAGGCCAATCGACCCCCGGTCAATCTACCCCTGGTCAGTCTACCCCTGGTCAGTCTACCCCTGGTCAATCCACCCCAGGCCAATCCGTTCCAGGTCAGTCTACCCCTGGTCAGTCAACTCCAGGTCAATCAACACCTGGTCAGTCCGTACCTGGTCAATCGACCCCTGGTCAGTCCGTCCCCGGTCAGTCTACTCCAGGTCAATCGATACCTGGCCAATCCGTCCCCGGTCAGTCCACTCCTGGCCAATCGACCCCTGGTCAGTCTACCCCTGGTCAGTCTACCCCTGGTCAGTCTACTCCTGGTCAGTCTACTCCTAGTCAGTCAACTCCTGGTCAGTCTACCCCTGGTCAGTCTACTCCAGGCTCATCACCTTCCCAAACTCAGACTCAAGTATCTACACCAGGAATGACTTCTATTCCGACAACATCTATCAACACTTCTGGTATGACACCCGGAGTATACACTACTTCTTATGTTGTTACGTTAACTTCAGTAATCCCAGGAACTACTTTGTTCTCTACTATCCCCGGTACTACTCGTGCCGGAACCACTGAGTATAGCACGATACCAGCTGTTACTAGGCCTGCTTCCACTTCGCTTATTGTCACTACTATTACTACAACATTCACTGTTGGTACCCCTCCAGCTACATCACCCCCTACCGGAACCGAGAATGCATCATCCCCAGCTACAGCTACTGAAACTTCTTCTGGTACTGCATCTGGTACTGGAAATACTCCTGGTATTGTCCCAGGATCTCCCTCTCAGTCTACACCGGCTACCACTGCATCGATTCCCACTACATCTATCAATACTTCTGGTATGTCGCCTGGTGTGTACACGACCTCCTATGTCGTTACATTAACTTCGGTAATCCCAGGTACTACATTGTTCTCCACTATTCCTGGTACTACTCGTGCTGGAACGACCGAGTACAGTACCATACCGGCTGTTACTAGACCCGCTTCTACTTCATTGATTGTAACTACTATTACCACGACATTCACTGTTGGTACACCACCCGCTACCTCACCCCCCAGTGGCACAGGAAGTACTCCAGTTCAGTCTACTGGAACCGCACCATCCTCCACAATATGTGCAACAAACATAGCCCAAGGTACATCACTTTATGGTTCTGTCGAGCAGTGTGGTACAGTAGCTGGTATGGTTGTTTCTCAGTACTCATCGTGCGCCAGCAATATCGAATGTATTTGCAATATCGCGAGGGCTCAGTTGTTTACTCAAGCACAAGAATGTGTTTCCTTCTACAATAGCCCCGAAGTTAGCCAGAATGTGGCCTCAGTTCAGTCTATTGGTGAAGCAGTTCCAATACTGAGTAATATTGAAAGCTCGTGTAGTATTTCCCCCGTCTCGATTCCAATATGCTTTAACTCGCCAACATCGCCTGGATCAGCAGGAATATCTCTCACTGGTAGTACACCTTCTGCTGGTGTGGTTACTGTTACTGGCCCTTCAAGTACTATACCTGGTCCCAGTACTACTATTCTTGGACCTAACGAAACCTCCACTGTTCCCACTACTGCAACACCAGTTTCGACTGTTCCCGCTTCAACTGCTACTGAATCGGGTCCTAACTCAACCCAATCCGGCCCTAACTCAACCCAATCTGGCCCTAACGCTACTGAATCCGGCCCGAATGCCACTCAGTCGGGTCCTAACGTTACTGTTCCAGGTCCCAACTCTAACGAAGTAGTTACAACCACTGTCAGCGGTCCTAACGGAATATCCACGGTCACACTAACTACTCCGGGTAGTGCAATTACCACTACCGTTACAGGGCCAAACGGTGTCTCTACGGTCACCCTAACACCACCTGAATCTCCAGGTTCTGGCCCCAACGCTTCTGGTCCTAACACTTCTGGCCCCAACGCTTCTAATGAATCGGGTCCGAACGCTACAGAGTCTGGTCCTAACGCAACTGAAAGTGGCCCTAATGCTACAGAGTCTGGCCCCAATGCAACTGAATCTGGTCCTAACGTTACTCAATCAGGTCCTAGAGTTACTATGTCAGGTCCCAACTCTAACCAAGTACTTACAACTACCGTTACCGGTCCTAATGGAGTATCCACTGTTACACTAACTACTCCGGGGAGTGTTGTTACCACTACAGTAACCGGACCAAATGGTGTTTCTACAGTCACATTAACACCACCTGGATCTCCAGGTTCTGGTCCTAATGCTTCTGGTCCTAACGCTTCCGGTCCTAACGCCTCTGGTCCTAACGCTTCTGGTCCTAACGCTTCCGGCCCTAACGCCTCTGGTCCTAACGCTTCTGGTCCTAACGGTCCCGGTCCTAGTGCTTCTGCCCCCAACGCTCCCGGCCCTAATGAATCTGGTCCGATGGCTACAGAGTCTGGTCCTAACGCAACTGAAAGTGGTCCTAACGCTACACAATCTGGTCCGAATGCTACTCAGTCGGGTCCTAATGCAACTGAATCTGGACCTAACGCTACTCAGTCGGGTCCTAATGTTACCGTTCCAGGCCCTAACAGTAACGAAGTTGTTACAACTACCGTCAGCGGTCCTAACGGAGTATCTACCGTTACACTAACTGCCCCGGGCAGTGTTGTTACCACAACAGTTACTGGGCCAAACGGTGTTTCAACAGTCACCCTTACACCACCTGGATCTCCAGGTTCCGGCCCCAATGCTTCCGGTCCTAATGCCTCTGGCCCCAATGCTTCTGGTCCAAATGCTTCTGGTCCCAATGTTTCTGGTCCAAATGCTTCTGGCCCTAACGCTTCCGGTCCTAACGCTTCTGGTCCTAACGCTTCCGGTCCTAACGCTTCCGGTCCTAACGCTTCCGGTCCTAACGGTCCCGGTCCTAGTGCTTCTGCCCCCAACGCTCCCGGCCCTAATGAATCTGGTCCGAATGCTACTCAGTCGGGTCCTAACGCAACTGAAAGTGGTCCTAACGCTACACAATCTGGTCCCAACGCAACTGAATCTGGTCCGAATGCTACTCAGTCGGGTCCTAATGCAACTGAATCTGGTCCGAATGCTACTCAGTCAGGTCCTAATGTTACCGTTCCGGGCCCTAATAGTAACGAAGTTGTTACAACTACCGTCAGCGGTCCTAACGGAGTATCTACCGTTACACTAACTGCCCCGGGCAGTGTTGTTACCACTACAGTTACTGGTCCAAACGGTGTCTCCACAGTTACACTTACACCACCTGGATCTCCAGGTTCTGGCCCCAATGCTTCCGGTCCTAACGCTTCCGGCCCTAACGCCTCTGGTCCTAACGCTTCTGGTCCTAACGCTTCCGGCCCTAACGCTTCCGGCCCTAACGCCTCTGGTCCTAACGCTTCCGGCCCTAACGCTTCCGGCCCTAACGCCTCTGGTCCTAACGCTTCTGGTCCTAACGCTTCTGGTCCTAACGCTTCTGGGTCCAACGCTCCCGGTCCTAATGAATCTGGTCCGAATGCCACGGAAAGTGGTCCTAATGCAACTGAAAGTGGTCCTAATGCTACACAATCTGGCCCCAACGCAACTGAATCCGGTCCGAATGCTACTCAGTCGGGTCCTAATGTTACCGTTCCAGGCCCCAACTCTAATCAAGTAGTTACAACTACCGTCAGCGGTCCTAACGGAGTATCTACCGTTACACTAACTGCCCCGGGCAGTGTTGTTACCACTACAGTTACTGGTCCAAACGGTGTCTCCACAGTTACACTTACACCACCTGGATCTCCAGGTTCTGGCCCCAATGC